>JBAMJV010010259.1:0-115466 GCA_037951105.1 Echinarachnius parma | reverse complement strand
AAATAAGTACCGTGCATTCAAGTCCAATTATCACATTTTTTTGTATGATAGTTATTGATAGATATAGCATTGAAACATGATGTGAGAATTATAAAACCCCCAATTCGGGATTTGGTAGCCACCTTGGTGGCCATCTTTGATTTAACCGATCTCCAATCATCTGCTTTAGCAGAGCATTGCAGACTGTTGCCATGCCTTGAAAAACATCAGACATGTGAATTGCCTGAACATGCTGAAGGTGGGCTGAGTGAAATCAGATCCCTCTGGAAATTTGGAACCGACCGTAAATATGTACTGATTTTTTGAATTGAATAAAGGTTTTATTGAAAATGACATATTCGCAGCCGAGGCTGAATTACATAGTCATGAACGAGGTAAAAACACAGTTATAGTTAAAATACATCCAAATATAATAATATCAACAATTAGTTTAACATGTCAAACAAGATAAATACATTAATCCAAAAGGCTATGAACAGTGTAAAGCAAAAGATATACAACATGCAAATTAAGCTATGAATAATAATCATTTAAGATGCGAACAAAAAAGGGAATCGAACTGTTTTTAAATCTATTAGTGTTGCACTTAGGTTGAGTGTATTTTTGGAAATGTCGTAAATTATAGTAACAATAGCCAAATTTGGTAACCATGATGAACAAAGTTCATGTTTTTCTAAACTAATAGCAAAATCAAGGCAAAGTTTCTCTCTACGTTCTTTTACTGGGCCAAGAGCCGAGAGTGTATCCACCTTCAGCGAAAGTGCCATACTTCTCTTGTACAAATGAGCTGTCCAATAGCTGATAGACGCGTGAGGACTGGTGAGAACCAGTTGGCAGCTGTTTGGATGTCAACGATTGCATGATCAGCGACCAAGATGAAGAAACGCCTCTAGTATCATGGGAACGTATTGGTTGGTCAATGACTTCACCACCTGTCACACGAATGGTATTAACAATCCATTTTATAAGGATGTCCGAAAATCACATGAAACATCACATGATTTCTAACTCCTAGCTCTGTCTATCAATTGAGAGGGTCTAAGAACAATGGCTCATTGGTGTAATGCTATTTCTGTAGGCTGAACAAAGCATCTTTAGTGATCTTCATCGTCCAAGACACTAACAATTCACTGTCGAGAGACCCCAAAGGGGAGTACATCCAGGATGGCATCACCGTCTGGGAAAATTCAAGGCTGAAACCTACACAAATGTGACAAAAAGAACACACTCCTATCCCTGGAATAAAGTGAGAAAAAATCACTGCGGAGCCATCTGGGAACAAGGTCCTGCTTTTACGTGGGCGGTTATTGTGACCTATCAGACCATTGGAACGACCGTTAAAGATGAGAGGTGTAAGACGAACTGGTCCACTGATCATGCTGACAGTGGCCATGAGTGACCAAGCTTAACGATCTTTTGGACAAGCCTAGCTCTCTTCAAGCAAATGGTCTAGAATTGGATGCATTAAGATGAGATCAGGTTCAATGAGACCTCAGTGACAGATGTTGAACCAAAAGACTCCAACTATGATTGATCCGGCACATGAAACAACTACAAGGGATCACATGCAAGGGGCGGAAGAGTGACAGTTATCTAGTGTTCTTTACTCAACATGTCTTGAATGTATTCTAGGAAAGTTGAATGTATGTTTTATTATGGTTCAGTTACAAGAAATCACTGTCCATCCACATCTGCATCTCAGTCAAACAGTACTAGATCTTCTGGTATGTAGCAAGGTCTGAAACGCCATGGCTTGAAGGCAACTTAGAGTGGAGTATCGTCTGCGTAGAGATGATAACTCACGTCGTGATGCTTTGCAATGTCCCTAGGTTAAGTATGAATGGTGAATAGGACAGGTCCCAGGACGGACCTATGATGGAACTTAACAACCCAATTAAGTTCCGTTTTCCGATGTAGAGTGCAGCTAGGGCCGCGATAGATTGGAATTTGATCTAGATTTCTGGCATGTTTTCCCTTGTTTGTGTGTATGTTTCATGTTCCGAATCAATAATAATGCTGGTCTTTTAGTTCAACATCTGTAACTCAGGTCTCATTGAACCTGATTTCATCTTAATGCATCATTGTGGCTATTGTAAAACCATTTGATTGAAAAGAGGGCTCGTGTGGAATAGCGGTAGTCTTGGTTACTCATGGCCACTGCCAGCATGATCAGTCGACCGGTCTGTCTTACACCTCTCATCTCACGATAACCGCCAATGTAGAATCAGGATCTTATTCACAGATGGCTTCGCAGTGTCTTCTTCTAACTTGATTCCAGGGTTATGAGTGTGTACTTTTTGTCATTTTTGTGTAGGTTTCAGCCTATGCTCCTCTTTTGAGTCTCGCGTCAGTATCAATGAGTCATTGTTATTTAGACCTTCTCCATTGATAGGCAGGGCTAGGAGTTAGAAATCATGTGATGTTTCATGACATGTGCTTTTTAGACATCCTTTTACAATGGATTGTTAACATGGTTAAGGCCATTGGTGTGGCATGTGGTGATGGAGTCACTGCCAGACCGGTACGGTCCCATGGTAGAGGTGTTTCTGCATCATGGTCGCTGATCAGTAATGTGCAATCATTGACATTCAAACAGATGCGAACAGGTCCTCACCTTACGCGTTTATAAGGTATTACATCATCGACCTTGTGGATTCAATTTTCCTTCTCTTGCTGAGGTGGCTTAGGAGTGTCATCTACACAATTATCCCAGGCTCTTGCACACCTTGTTGGCTTGGTGCGGGTCAATGCGTATGCATTTGTGATACAGGGGTTAGACGTATATGTAAGTTTTGAATCTTGGCATGGATTAGATGACTCCCTGGAAGTCATTATCCATGAGGATAAAATGATGACAAATTACAAATAGCAACATAATGACAACCTTGCATGAATCAAAATGAAGTAAACAGCACAGGTGGAATCATGCTACAGGTGGTGAAACCTAACTGTGATGCCACCAACCGTTATTGGACACCTCCGAACCTTCGTACAAGAGAAGTATGGCACGTTCGCTGAAGGTAAAGCTTTAACTGAATGTGGATACACTCTGGGCTCTTGGCCCAGTATGCATTTATGGTCGGTTCCAAATTTCCAGAGGGATCTGACTTCACTCAGCCCACCTTCAGCCAATTCACATGTCCGATGTATTTCAAGGCACGGCACAAATCTGCCAATGCTCTGCTAAAGCAGATGATTGGAGATCGGTTAAGTCAAAGATGGCCGCCAAAGTGCCTACCAAAACCCATATGTGGGGTTGTATATTCTGAGATCATACATCAATAAACTATAATACAGAAAATGTGATTGGTTGACTTGAATTTACGGTACTTATTTAGAAAGATAATTTATTTACCGTACATTTAGATTTTTTCATTCAAATCCAAGATGGCTGCCAAGATAACAGGCATACAAATAACTTAAATTATATTTTATAATCATCCCTAGTTGCGAAACTATCAAAAACCATGTTTATTTGTTTTGTATTTTCTGTTTATTTCATTTATCTTACAAGACATATGAAGAAAACAAAAAAATTCACCAAAATCCAAGATGGCTGCCAAATTATGCATTCAAATTAGTTGAATCATTAGAATTATACTTTAAACTAATCCCTCCTTACCATTTCACCCATATAAAATATGTTAATATGTCTTTAAATGACCCTACTTCAGACATAAGCAATTTACATGTATTACAATGAAATCCAACATGGTGGCCAAGAGTGGCACAAAATGGCGGCCAAGACCCCCTGTTTGAATTCATATGATTGAATTATGAACAAGAACATATTGATCAAATATTCCATGATGCATTTCATGCACAATCATGTCTATTAGTCTTTTTATCAGATATATTCCAAAAGATATATTTAAAAATCGCCTTTTTTCGTCAAAATCCAAGATGGCCACCACGTTAATCGCCAAATTACGTATTCAAATTAGTTTAATTATTGTAATATTATTTTAAAGTAATCCCTCGTTGCCAATTATCCCTAAATACATGTTCAATTTTCTTTTCATGTCGCGTTATTCAACATTTAGGTAAGTTACACTTTTTTCCATTGAAATCCAACATGGTGTCCAAGATGGCCGCCAAACACACCCATGGGACACGATTTGGTCTTGGTAACATCAAAATTCTTTAAATAGACACATTCAGGTTTACAAAAATGTAAGTTAAAAAATATATCTTTTGGGTGCATGGGACCCCCCTATTCCTCCCCTACTAAATATTCCTCAGATATATTTACAAATCACTACGTTCTACAAATGTTAAGGAATCTTTACATTTGTTTACATTGTTGGTTTAAAATTATGAATGTATAAATCGGTTACTGAAACATATCTAAATATGATTTATCATTTAACCAGGTTTCACTAAGTGCAACTATCGAGAATATTTATAAAAGTACTGAAATATAGGATTTACAAGTGTTACTCAGACTTCTACAATTTAAATTCAGTAAAGCAATTCATGTTCAGAAAATTTAGAAATCCGAATGGCAAAGTCTTCATTATTATAACATTTTATGATCTGTTCCATATTACCGATTCAAACACAAGAGGGGGCTTTCTAAAAACTCATTACTTTGTTATAACAAAAATGTGCATGTGATCTGGTGTTAACATAAGAGAGATGATTCGCAATTACTTCAAAACCTCTTTTGTACACTCTTGACAAAGTTGAAGCATTAGTATTTTCTTACATCATCGAATATATGTGGGATTCTTGGTAGCTCTCCCTGCAACGAACGGCAAATCAATCAGAAAAGTCATCGGTACCATGGAAGAAGCACGAAAACTGAGGTAAATACATGTAATATAAAGAAGGAACAGAAAGACAAAACAAAACAATCAATATACTAATAGAGAGAAAAGGATAGAACTGGGAGGTTCCCGACCCTCTCAATTGACTTTACTTTGAATGAACTCACTATTATTATTATAATTTAGTTTCATTTGTTGTTTTTTAACTTACTTTATATTTTGTGGTTATGCTATTAATATATATTTGTTGCAGTTGTTGTTGATGTTATTGGGTTAATAGGGAAGAATTTCCCGTCTAATAAATCAGTTAAGGACATTCAAAAGGGTCTTAAATGCACGACGTGTAGAAAATGGGTTCACATCTATTGCTCTGATGTTTCAGATGACAAATATAATAATCAATGGGAACAGTTTTTAGATTGGGAATGTCGAAAATGTTGTATGAAACACATGCCATTCTATGATGAAAGGTCTGGATTTATAAGTGAGACTTTATATACGAAATCTAAGAAACGAATCCAAAATGTAGTATCAGGAGAAAGTACACAGTTTAGTAAAAAATGGTTTACATTGCGTTCACTTGAATGTAGTTAGTTTATTCAAACACTCTGATGAAATTAAGACTCTTTTATGTAATAATAATATTCATATTTGTGCACTTAATGAAACTAGGCTTGATGATAATATTATTGATTCGGAAATTGCTATTGATCATTATTGCTTAATTAGAAAAAATTTGAAATTTGAGAACATAATTAATGAAACCTTCATAAATTTAGAAGCAGTAATTTTGAAAGTTACATTGAAGAAGGCTAAACCACTAGTATATATTACTTGGTATAGACCTCCAAATTCACCTCGTACCCAGGGGGGCAAAGGGGGTTTAGCAGCTTTTGCCTGTTGTAAAAGGTTGCTCACCAGAAATGGCTTCTAGGACCCTCTAGGATCACAACCTAGGTGGACAACCTCGCGAACTAGCTACTGGAAGTCCACAGGATGAGTTTCAAGAAAACCACACCTATAATACACTAAATAGTGTGTTTTAGCCTTAGGGGTCATGAATACCCAGTCTCACATTTTGCACAATTACACCACAATGCACTGCTGATTCCAGATTGTTGTTTCATGGAGGACTTTCCTAAAGTCCTGCGCATCGTTTGATACCAAATGTGAGCATATTGCATCTTTGGTTACTGTGTCACACGTCGTTACACCGTGATGCATCACATACGGACGTGAAATTCGTATACAGCGCGTATGTATAAAAGGCAACTAAATTCTTAAAAATGAAAAATAGGCTATATGTCGATCTTTAAACATGTAATTCGCATTTTAGATAGCTATACAGAGCATTATATAATGAAACTAAGTATGTACATTAATAAACAATAAAACACATAGGCATTAAAAAAAATGAAATACATAAGAATATGAGTTGTTAATGTTATAATTTGTTTAGATGTGGTTAAATTACTATATCAAATAATACAAAATATATCCACAAAATTGCATAATGCTTATCCCGTGAATGAGATACCCGGGAGGAGGGAAGGGGGTGTTCAAAAGACCAGCCTTTCATCAATGGGCTCATAATTATAATCGAGGTATACCCACCCAGTTTGGACGAAGTGTGTCTGTAGGCTTACATGAAACGTTTGAGGGCAAGTTTCATTCTAGGTCTAAAGGAGATATATCGTGAAAGTTGGTTCATGTTAAAGATTGGCCCACATAAATGTTTCATATGACTGTTCTATAAACACAACCTAGTTGGACTAGCTGCTGGAAGTCCACATGAAGCGAAACTTGAAAAGCATCTACAAAAAATCCATTAAATTATGCAGCCATCTCTACAAACAGAGTTGAAAAGTATGCTCCCTGATGTATGCTGCATCTCCATTCATCCATCCCACACCATACATCTGGTCAGAATTGTGTCATCAAGGATAAAGTCAAAGAGACATGCAAGTTTGCTTATGTGTTATGAGCTATATAAAAATTGTTAATTATTATTATTATTATTAAAGAGGTTGAATAGTCAAATTCAATGACAATCGAACTGTAAAAGGACAGTGGTTGTTAATGCAATGTGCGCCATATGTCACTGGCCATATCATAAAGGTGAAGCATTTGAAGCAGTCACTGAATGGCACGCAAATCTATTGCTGGAAGAATTTCCTTTCGGTACTGATATCATACACCTTTGTTGAACATATACATGTACAGTTAGCAGTTAGGCCAGCCTGAAGTCTGCTGAACAGGAACAGAGGTGTACCCTATCCAAAATGAGCCAAAGTCTATGACATGTATGAAGTCAGTGGGAAACGTGCAGCTCCTGATCAACAGGAGTTTTTCACTATATCAATCTACCAAAACAAACCTTTTGAGCTTACCCTGTGAAAGGTGGTGAGATTTTGGACAGCTTGAAACTTCGCTTGGTCAAAGCCATCTGTACATTGGTGGTGGATAGAAAGGAAAGAGTGTTGTTCTCCCTGGGGGGGGGGGGGGGGAGGGGGGGGGGGGGGTACTCACGTATATTGGGTATACGGGGATGTGCCGCTGGGAAGGGTGACTTTTTCAAGAAAGATCCTTAGACATGGGTCCCCTTTTCATAAAAAAAATCCTTAGACATGGGTCCCTTTTTTCAATTTCCTCTCTTTTATCCGGGATTTTGGGATTTGCCGATGCGAAATTGCAAACATTTTCAAGCTCGCTACGCTCGCTAAGAGTAACCACAAAATTTGTGGGAAATACACAGCGAACATGCGACGCCGGCGAAAAGAAAATCCTTAGACATGGGTACCTATTTACAGCAAAAGGACCCTTAGATGTGGGTATGGGTTCGGAGGTCTCAGCCGCACACCCCCGTCCGACTATAATCTGAGTACCCCCCCCCCCCCCTCCCCCGGGGTTGTTCTCACAGTGGGGTCTGCTATGGAGGATCCTGTCGGCTTGGATCTACACAACAGGCATGAAGAGGATATTACAAGGGTCTTACTCTATACATTCTACAACAGAGTAGTTCACAGAGTCGACAGAGTAGTTATTCATGCCAATGACACTGACGTCACAAGCACGTCTCATTGGTCTCTCAGAGCTGTTTTGGTTTCCACTGCTGCCATGACCTCGACTACATCTCTTCACAGGGGCGTCGATCCGTTTTTGCGATTATTATGTAATGATTTGGACAATATAAGCACTTGGGATATAATGGATAAAGGCTTCAGTGATCATTCTTTGAGTTTTGTATCCTTGAACGTAGGGCATGTCAATGAATCACGTTAAATTGATTTCTTTTAGAAAATCTAAGGGTATTGATGAAAACGCATTCAGGGCAGACATGAGGTCTCAGAAATGGTCGGAAGTGGAAGATTGTTTTGATATAAATGAAGCGATCACAAAATGGGAACAGCTTGTATTAGAAGTAGTAAATAAATATATGCCAATAAGAACTAAGAGGGTACGGAAAATGCACTCTCCATGGATTAATGAGTCTATATTTAATTTAATGAAAGAGCGCGACAAAACTAAAAAAAGAGCTAAACATACAAACAGCGATGACGATTGGAAAGATTATAACAAGTTGCGTAATAAAGTAACGTACACAATTAAAAAGACAAAAAAGCAATATTATACTGAGAAAATACGCGATTATCAAGCTAGATCAAAATCTTGGAAAGTTCTTAAGTCCTTGCTACCTCAGCAATCAAATAGCATTGGTGTTAGCAATAGTGAACAATTGGTCAATGAATTTAATAATCATTTTGCAAACGTCGCGGAGAAGTGCAATGTTGTGAACGATGCCGTTGATGTTAATTATGATGTTAATCACAAAGGAAATGTTTTGGAGTTGTCTTGTGTTTCTCATGCTGAGGTTTTAAAAGAAATATTTTCATTGAAAAGTAAAAAGTATTTTGGTATTGATGGAATAAGCTCATTTATTTTGAAATTATGTGGAATTGATATTGTTAACAAGTATAACATGTATTATAAATAAATCAATTAGTCAAGGTGTGGTACCAAAAAGGTGGAAGATTGCGAAGATAATACCGAGTTTTAAAAAAGGCGACAAAGTCAATCCAGATAACTATAGACCAATATCATTATTACCTGCGGTTTCAAAACTATTAGAAAGGGTCATTCAACGTCAACTTGTACGCTTTTTAACAGACAATAATACTTTGACTAAACACCAATCTGGATTTAGATCGAAGCATTCAACAAGTACAACCTTAATACAAGTTATGGATGAATGGCTTATGTCTCTTGACAATGGTATGTATACAGGGGTAGTTGCGGTTGACCTACAAAAGGCTTTTGACTTGGTCAATCATGATATTCTTTTCGCAAAGCTTTTTGCTTGTACTGGATTGAAAGGAAAATCTTATGAATGGTTATATAGCTATTTGAATGATAGGCGTATAACAACTTCAATTAATAATACAATGTCAACCGAACTACCTGTGTCACGCGGCGTACCACAAGGTTCTATACTGGGACCAATTTTATTTCTTATTTTTATTAATCACATGCCGAATTGCTTTAATAACTGTTCAGTGCATTTATACGCAGATGATACGGTGTTATACTATTCAAATAAAACCCCACAAACTATTGAAAATGTATTAAATGTTGAATTACAGAATTTACAAGTATGGATGGATCGTAATAAATTAAAGATAAATTGTACGAAAACAGTATGTATGTTAATAGGAACTAAGTGCATGTTACATAAGCACAGTGCATTGAATTTGCATATATACGATAAAAAGATTGAACAAGTCCAACATTTGAAATACTTGGGAGTATTTATTGATTCACAATTGAAATGGACTGTACACATTGATTATTTATGCAAAAAGATTAGTAAAATGGTAAGCTTCCTAGGAAGATTAAGTAAATATATCAATGAGTCATGCTTAACAATGTTATATAATGCTGTGATTATCCCTCATTTCGATTATGGGGATGTTGTTTGGTCCTCTGCGACTAAAACACAATTTGATGTCCTACAGAAAATACCAAATAGGACAGGAAGAATAATTTTAAAGATACATTTATTAGAACATAGATCTGTTCATGAAATACATGATATTCTTAATTGGAAGACATTGCACATTCGTTAAATTAGACACATTCATACATTAATGTTTAAGATTTTACATAATATGGCACCTGTGTATTTATTAGAAAAGTTTACTTTTAGAATAACTAGATATGGATTACGACATAAGGATAAATTGTCTCTCCCAAAACCAAACACAGAGAATTGTAGACGTACTTTCTTCTATCGTGGTAGCACACTATATAATAACCTACCTGCGAATACCCGTAATCTGAATTCCTTAATTTTTATTCAATAAAGAAATTAAAACGATTACATAATTATAGTAGCTTAGGAGATAGTGAGACAAATAACCTTTATTATTCAATATATTTATATTTGTATATGTGCAATTATGTATTGTGTATAATTATGTGCAATTATGGAATATGCAAAATTTGTATGACCCGCTAGTAATAAATGGGGCTCGGGAGGTTGGGTTTGGAGTATGGGATGGGGGACTCAGAGTGACTTAAGGATGGGGGGGGGGGGGGGCGTTAGGGGGTAGGGTAATGTAATTGAAAACAGAATGTTTGATTTGTTTAACTCTATATGTTATATATGTATACCATCATTTTAATAGGACCCCGTGGAAAAACAGAACCATCGTGTTGATGGTTCTGAAACGGGCTATCCTCCCGATAATATTTTTATATAATATGCAACATACTATTCATTACTTTATGACTATGTAATTTTAATATTGTTAGCATCTTTGTATATTGTTTTATGATGAATGTTATGACTTTTGTTGTATTTTAATTGGATTCGGAAATAAAAACAAACAAACAAACAAAGTCAAATTTTATTCCGATCGGATATATTTATTCATACTTCGGCAGTCTCCGAACCAATTCTGATTAGAAAAAATGATTTTGTCATAGAAATGATATGCTCTTTCACATCTGACACGTGAACCTTTAACTGCACGAACAACATCACAAAAATGTCAGCCAATTTAACATAATTTGTTTTACTTTGCCCTCATTCAATTATAATCATTACAATGCAAGAAAATACAATTACAATAATGATCCTTATTGTAAAAACAATACTAATAACAATAATACCACTAGTTATACTAGTACAATGACTACTAATTGTGATAATTAATATATAATTATATATATATTTTTTTTTTACAGCGATGACGTGCATAACATTCTACAGGCTATAAGTGTACGTGTTATTTTGTAAATTCGAACAGCGGTTCTATATACATTTATATAAGTTTATACATTTATACATACACAAGTGTCTATTGACATAGCTGAATTATAATGCTAACTGGTTACAGAATAAACAACATTCACCAATGCCATCTAAGGTTCTACAGTCTATGCATTGCAGCCCTATTTTTCTTAATTTTTCTCTGTACATTTATTTAATTATCGATGGGAACTAGACAATAACTTTGTAAAATAAAAAAATACATACTATATATGGCCTCCAGGTGCTACCCAGATGCACCATTACCAACTAGTCATAGTAGTCAAAGTAGAATGATTTATTTGCTAATCAGTTGAAAACTGTATCCTTGTATACACTTTTTGCAGGCGTCTTTTCATAGACACCAACCCCCCTCATGCAGAACTATACACCAGTTCTTTCACTTTATTAAAGGTCACCCCACCCGCGTGCACAAGAATATGAATGGTTCCTAATATAAACTCGGTCACGATCCCAGTCCTCGTGCCCCCTTCGCCATGTTCGCGAGGTCCTTTTGGCGTCTCATCGTAATTCAGCTAGGCCACTAACCAAGCTACAGTCGAACGAATCACTTTTAACAACCCATTTGTATGTTAGATTTCTTTAGATTTCGAATACAACCAGCATAATCTTGCCAAAACCAGGGCAACGTCATGATCAAGTGAATGGACTAAACAAAATCAACCAATCCATCATATTTCTGGAGGGCATTCATCCTAGATATGGCATTTAAAACAGGACTTCAACCAACGTAATGTTTGCATTATGAGAGTTACAGTGGCATCACTATTCATCCTGTCATGAAACGTGCTATGTGCGCATCGTGTCATGGGACTACATTTATATTGTTAAAGTAATAGTTGAATTTTGGTCAAACTGAAGTTTTGTAAACATAACCTGCACCTAAAAGGGGTAGGTTATTAGTGTTGGTAGAGAGGGCGCTGCTCATCACAATTTTTTTTGCGAGGTAATGAAAAACTGAGTGTCGAATTTGAGAGAACATGCAATTTAAATAGCAGAATAAACTTGATTTGGTCAAAATCCACCCAGAAACGGCTAAGATATCAATAAATATATCTGACCAAATAATTTTTTGGGGCCCAGATAATTAGATGTTTTTTTTCAAAAAATGAAAAAAATGCCTCCACTTTTTCCAAAATTTTCAAAAGCGTTTTTTAAATAGTTATTAATGATCTCTCTATTTAATCATTATTTCAATAAAACATCACATGCATTATTTTGTATGAAAAATGGTTGAACCCAATGCCTTTTTAGAAAGCGCCCTCTTGTGTTTGAATGACTCTTTTCGAATGATAACTGGCTTTTTACTTAGTCGTTTGTAATTTTGAATACCTTTCGAGCATGGTAGAGTTATAACTATTAGTTTATAATGTTACTGTCCAGGTTTGGTTACTGAAGTTCAGCCTTACCAAAACTGTACTACCCCTTTAACATTAC
The DNA here is from genome assembly GCA_037951105.1 of Echinarachnius parma. NCBI lineage: Eukaryota > Metazoa > Echinodermata > Echinoidea > Clypeasteroida > Echinarachniidae > Echinarachnius > Echinarachnius parma. The sequence goes on along the minus strand of JBAMJV010010259.1, from coordinate 102,929 downwards.
AAACTAATATTTATGACTCCACCATGGTTGAAATTTAAAAGCAAATTACAGAAGTAAAAAGCCAAGGTGCTCTCTAAAATGGTTAATCTCGCAAAAGAAAGCAAAGTGAATATCTACCGATTCTTTGTATTTAGTTCATTTGAATCCATTATCTTATAATCATGTTTTTTGTGTATATATGTGTACTATTGATGCAATGATCAAGTGTATAGATGCACTAGAAATTTAGCGAACTTTCACTTGGTCAATCCTATATCCCAAATAGCTGAACGATCAATTAGGCATTCAAATACATGGCACTCCATTTATAAATGTATTAGACAGTCATTTTCATTTAAAATCAACCTTTAAAATTAAATTAAAAAGGCTAATGCTGCCAGATGAATTGCCATGCACAACATCCGTTATTGTTCCATTTATAGGGATATTCCGCCCCCATAATGATTTAGCTCCATTATAATTCTAAAATCTTATCACTAATTACAATATCTACACGTTTGCCTGATCGATTGAGATAGTGAAACGACACGAGTTTGAGTATTGCCAATCGCAACTTCGCCATTATTCAAAATACATAATTATGGGACATAAACGATACTAAATTTTGGGCCGATGATATCGATATTGTGACGTCACACGCGAGCTGGCCCCTTCGCTCATCTGCCATTTTATTACACAAGAAAATGTTGTCTTACATTCTTCTAGGACGAGTAGGAAGAACTATTATAAATGGGGACCCGGTAGGAGGTGAAAGCCTATATGTGAAGGATATTCTCAATGCCCATGTGCCGCTTGGAAGGAATGCTCCCCAGGGAGTGGAGATGGTGCACACAATGTGTGCTGGTTTGCATTGTATCCTATGACCGGGCATAATATTATCATTGTAAAGCGCTTAGAGATGATTATCAATCAATATTAGGCGCTATATAAATCGAGTATATTATTATTATTATTATTGAAGGATCGCAAAAGATATGCAGAATGGCCAGTTAGCTGTAGCGCCCCATAATGATTTAGCTCCATTATAATTCTAAAATCTTATCACTAATTACAATATCTACACGTTTGCCTGATCGATTGAGATAGTGAAACGACACCAGTTTGGTTGATTGATTTGATTTGATTCATTTATTATTGCAACTGATAAAACATAGTTGGCTTGATACAAAATTAAAATACAATATAGTATAATATACAAATATATGAAACACAATTAAACAAAATATAAAAAGCAAATAATATTAAATGACTAAATGAATCTTATATATAAAACAAACAAACATTTTTTAAAAGTACAAATACACCTCGAAAGACCAGACAAGATAACCCAAACAAAATTAATCCCAAGGGAACCCGGACGACCACAAGGCAGATCAGCCCGGGAACTCGGAAGAAAAACAAATAGAAAAAAAAAAAAAAAAAAAAAAGGAACCATCCCGTGCGAGAAAATTTGTTTTATTTGTTTAATATTTTTTATTACCACAAAAATGAAGGAAAGAAACACTCATGAAAGCACCCACAAGTACGAGTGGTCAAAAGCGAACACCACTAGCATACGCAACATAGTTTCACATACTCACTCACACACACACACACACACAAACATGTACACACGCACACTCACACATACACACACACACACACACACACACACACACACAGACCACAACCATAACGCAACTACTCACACGCTCTCACAACATATCCACACACAAACACACACACACACACGCATACACATACGACCACGTAGACACAAACTCATTCATCGAACATGCACGAGTGTTCGCCCCATATGGGTATGAACACTCGCACGCACAATCATCACTGTGGTAAACGTACTCGCACGAGGAAATTCCATCAAAAAACCCCGTCCATACCCCCAGCCCAACCCGCCAAGTGAAAACCAGGTGCCCGTTGGATGAGTCATTTAGGTCGGGTCATTCCAAGATCTTTCGAAGTGTATAATTAAAAACTGTACACCTACTCAGTCATATAGCAATGCATGTTTTAATGAGGCTAAAACGCTCGTTCTTTTCAGATTCCACCGAACGAACTTTCTCTCCCGAATAGTACTCGGCTGGAGACACATCATTTTAAAAATGCTATAACTTCAGTTTGCAATAACCTATTGTACAATACGATATGTGACATTGTAGAAAATATTTCATTCTTTGCTTCCATATAATTATATTTTTAATTTAACAACGACAAAAAGATGAAAATCAAGTGTAATAACTTGACAAAATTCAATTTTGAAAGTTCTTTTTCATTCGGCTTGAAAACTTACAAAATGTACTTGCGTCTCCTTCATATTTATACCATATGAAAGGTAATTTAATACACTTCATACATATGTCAATTTTGAAGCCGTTTATTTCGTAATCGGGTCAGGAGCCAACAAAGACCAGCAAAGGACAAAATAAAATATCATATTGTTGGCTTTCAGCGGCAATCCAGCCCATTGATTGGTTGATTCAGCATCACGCAGATTCTGCACGTCCCGCGATGAAGAGAGAGGGAGAGAGAGAATTTCTCTTTCCCCGCACAGCGCGTTTTTCCGAGGGGGAGCCTGATTGCGTTATTTGAATGAGGCCAATCACTGGCCCGCTTCAAACACACCCCTTCGTACCATCCAATAGGAATGCTCGTTCGCATTTTAGTTGTTCTTAATTTGTACCTGAGTGGAATTTTCTTGGCTCCTGACCCGATTATCCAACGCAACAAAATAAAACCTACATATCCTGAAAGAGTATAAATCATGCTTTACAATGATTATTAAATCAATGAGACGCAAGAAGCATAAACTGTTATTTTTTACCTCTGAACGTATTATTTTTTGGTGATATTTGACAAGAAATTTCACTGGTAAAATTTGATTTAATACTTGATTAATTATTATAGCTATAAAATATGATTCTTCCTCTAAAATTTGATACCACATTCATTCATTAAAGACTATGTTAAGGTTCCATTAAGCTCAAAATAATACCCCTCTGCATTGCTCATTGGTGCGTACGGTTCGAAAATCTATGAATACGATATGAATAAATACAGTGGAATCTGGCTGAGTTGCATTCTGACTGCACTACATTAAAACAACTATATTGTGTTACAGTTACCCTTATAGTTAAAATTGTAATTATAAAATGCGTTATAAAATGAGTTATAAAATGCGTTCCTCATTTCTTCACATACTGAATTATACCAAAAATCTAACATTCATTCACTAGTAATTAATTGAAAGAAATTTAAGTGGTTATAAATATGCATTTTCAACATTTAAAAAGGATGGTATGTTTGTGAAAAAGTACACAACATTGACAGATTATTATATTATTGTACATTGTACAGAGTATTGCCAATCGAAACTTCGCCATTATTCAAAATACATAATTATGGGACATAAACAATACTAAATTTTGGGCCGATGATATCGATATTGTGACGTCACACGCGAGCTGGCCCCTTCGCTCATCTGCCATTTTATTACACAAGATAATGTTGTCTTACATTCTTCTAGGACGAGTAGGAAGAACTATTATAAATGGGGACCCGGTAGGAGGTGAAAGCCTATATGTGAAGGATATTCTCAATGCCCATGTGCCGCTTGGAAGGAATGCTCCCCAGGGAGTGGAGATGGTGCACACAATGTGTGCTGGTTTGCATTGTATCCTATGACCGGGGATAATATTATCATTGTAAAGCGCTTAGAGATGATTATCAATCAATATTAGGCGCTATATAAATCGAGTATATTATTATTATTATTATTGAAGGATCGCAAAAGATATGCAGAATGGCCAGTTAGCTGTAGCGCTTAGATCGGAGAATTTTACCAAAAGGACCCAATATATAATATAAATAATGTTGTTTGTTTACATCACTTCACTCCGGATTGTTTCCAACGACACTTGCGAGAACTGCTCATACGAAGGATCAGGTCAATAAACTTTGCAAATGGACATAGCAATCGGAAGATATAGGAGTTAGAATTATTTGCCAGTTGAAATGGCTAAATGGCTGATGGAGATACTACATTGTACCAACCGAGGGATGTTATGTAGGATGCAATATGCTATACAATTAACGCGGTCGATCGAAATCGATAGGCTCACAGTTCGTGTCCGGACTACTACCCCCTGGACAACAACCCCCCCGGACTACTACCCCCCTAGGACAATTACCCCCCGGACAACTACCACCCGGACAATTACCCCCTAGGACAATTATCCCCCAAGACAATTACCCCCCCAAGACAACTACCCCCCAAGACAATTACCCCCCGAGACAATTACCCCCCGAGACAATTACCCCCCAAGACAATTACCCCCCAAGACAACTACCCCCCAAGACAACTACCCCCCGGACAATTACCCCCCGGACAACTACCCCCCGGACAACTACCCCCCGGACAATTACCCCCCGGACAACTACCCCCCGGACAACTACCCCCCGGACAACTACCCTCCGGACAATTACCCCCGGACAACTACCCCCCGGACAACTACCCCCCAGACAACTACCCCCCGGACAACTACCCCAAGTCATCTTCCAGTCGCGTAGCGAGGGTGAACGAATAGGGGGGGGGGGCACAACTGCGAGGTAGTGGAGCGATTTGGTGCATATCATAGTATAAAGTTGTTAACTGGTGTTGGAGGGAAAAGCACGGAATTTTCCACTCCCAAGGGATTTTAAATGCGATTGAGTAAATTTTCTTCACGAAATAGCATTTAAAATCCCGAGGGGAACATTCCATGATTTTCCCCACAGCAAAGTTAACAGCTGTTGTATCATCTGAATTGCCATGTAACAGTGCCATGTAATATCCAAAAATATTACATGGCAGCCTATGTAGGTTTACTGTATTTACTAAGTCAGGTAATAAACAGTAATATTATATGATACGTAGTTCAAGCTATGGAATTAAACATTCATAATGTATGCATATTAAACATAAATAACAGTTTTGGGAAATTTACAGAAAACATTTATAATTTATCAATATTGTTGAATAAGTATCTAAAAAGGGCCTGTGTGGTAAAATCCGAACCTAACGATGCGTTAAATGCAGCAATGTCGGCCCGCCCGTGAAATGTATAAATCCACAGCCCGTTCGCACCTGTCCGCGCCACTAGCGCTGAACTGAAGTATCGACAAGCTGGGGACAAGCCCGTATAGCGAACGCACCTGGTCAATAATGCAAGTAGCGTATGCGCGATTCTCATTCCGCTTTGGCGATATCTATCCGCAGCGGAACGATTTGATAATTTACCAAATATATCAATTAGTAGGCGGTTTCCAGGCAAAATTTGTATCATCCCGTATTAGTAAAAACATATTCTTTCACATGATTGGTAATAAGAACTTTCATTTCATTTTCTAAGAGGGAGGCGTTTTCAAAACTGGCCTATACCTTTGAAAAGTGGGAGAGACAATCACCTCCACCTATAGGGAGGGGGGGGGGGGGTGGAGAGGCATGTCCCCCCTTCCCGTCCCCCGGGTGCATTGTGTGCATTCAATTTTGCCAATGTTGTTACCGCAGTTGTATTTAGCAGTTCAAATCGGTTTTTAGCATTATGATTCATATATTGATTATTCGGAAACATTTTGTTTGCATTCGATTTAAAACGTATTTCGATTTCGAATAAATTCGTGATTACGTAATACCGCCCTCCGGGCAATTGAATACTTTTACTGTATAATGTCGATCAGGAGAGAAATAAAACTCACGTCTACATCATTCTGAGAGTCTTGCAACTGAGCTTTATTCAATAAAAACATACATTACGCCACATGGCGGATAAATATAACTCATTCCTGGTAATCGCGCGAACGCGCGGTTGCGGTTACCGTTAAGTAGGCCGTGGGAAACTGGGAATCGAACATGATAATATCTATTTGATTTTGCAAACACAATAAATGCAAATAGCGTGTTCTTTTTAGTTGAATGCTAAAAGTGGTAAATCACTTGATCGAAAAGCTAAATCGTATGAACATAATACAATTTTGAACCAAAATTACAAGCCTTCAGCTCAATTTCGTGAAATTGAATGACACGCTTATTGAAACGAATGAAAAGCTTACGAAATTGACCGAAAAACATATAGAACATGTGATACGCCTAGGTCACACATGCACCGGATGCCGCACAATTGTCCTAGGGGGTAGTTGTCCGGGGGGTAATCGTCCGGGGGGTGGTTGTCCAGGGGGTAGTAGTCCTAGAACCCTCACAGTTGATTGCAAAATTACCAATTTTGATATTTACAGCTTTGGTCTAACATATTTGTTATATATTATAACATGATTATAGTGCATTTTGTCGATTAAAATAATATTTCCGATATATATTTAGATTGCGTCAATAGAAACTCACAATATTGGTGATACAATAATATATACACTACTCACAAAACGTAAGTCCCCCTAGCATTTTTGTCATATATCTCACGAAATATTTAACCGATTTTGATCAGTCAACGGTAATGGATATGGAATTTTCGTACGCAACAAATTTATGGCAATTCTTTATTTGAAATCATGCATTTTGTGACAAAAGGTGTGACAAAAAATCTTGCACTTTTGTGATTTGTGTCAGCTTATACACGAATAACAAGAGAACCACGGATGTTTCTGAACTTTCAAGCACCATTTATTATACGTCATTCAATGTTTTACTTTTAATAAGCATCACACTTAAAACAGGACATGACTTGTGTCACTCTAATCCCCAACAATTTTATATTGAAAGGCCTATTGTTTCAGAAAAACGCATGTTTTTGAAAAATGGTTCCACTAAGAGCAATGCAGCAGTAGTACTGAATTACATAACAGATTTGTTTGTCTGGTCATCTTCAATCATGTTCCTATAGTCGTTAACAAAATTCACCCAATATGCCATATAAAACTTAGAGTGCAACTTTTTTTGGCACTTTGTATCAGAAAATAATTTTTTTTATATTAACCCGTTTACTACGGGGCCCGAGAATTCTCGGTTCCCGTGGAGCCTACTCACAGACGGGAACCGAGATTTCTCGGGTCCGAGAAAGGGCTAGTTTAATTGCATAAAAATACATCTATTTTCCTTCTAAATTAAATATAAATTATATGGATACAAACCTTGATCTCTTGGCTACATGCATCTCAATTTTTACCGACTGTAGTTGTGTATTTTTCGTTTTATTACAAGTTTAGCATGGAAATGCATGAGTCCTCTTTCAGGATATTCGTATACAAACACATACAAGTGAGTTTATGCAATTTTGACTGGATTTTGGTTTCGCTGGGTCTATTATTACCTAGAACTGTGTAAGCCGGACATTATGATTTTACAAGCAGCGAATTCCAAACTCGCTCTGTGTATCTTTTGTACACGGCACGCGCGCACACGTACTTACACAATGAGATCGATCGATATTCATTCACGCCTATACACGGTACTGGGCCCAGAATTGAATAGCTTACAGTGTTATAAGCCGTCTCGCTCGCGGTAAGCCCTAGCTCTGATCTCCAGGTCATTCATGCGTATACAGGCTACCGGGCCGGTTTATTATTTAGGATATTAGCTAGTCTCGATCTAGTCATTCCCATTATTTCAATGCAAGCTTGTCGGAAATCAACTGCGCATCGTGCCATAAAGTCTCGGATTTTTACTATTTAGTACAACGTTTTGATTTTCATGAGTAGTTTGTTTCACAAATTAGTTCTCAATTCGTTGGTAATAGCTTATCACTATCAATGTAACATCGTATCTCAAAATGTCTCGTCATGGAACGAAGTCTCTGTTTAGCGTTGAAGATGCTCGAGAAGCGATCCTTGACTCGGACTCTGAAAATGAATTTGATAAAATGGACTTATCAAGCGAAGAAGAGTATTCGTCGGACGTAGAAAATGAACAATATGAAACCACGACGTTCGATGATTTCTTTGAATCGGAGAATACAGCAGAGTCCACGAATGGAAATACTCATGTAAACCCCGCCAGCGCTCGTAACGATACCCTCGATCCAGACCGAACCGACCGGGGAGTTAGGGGGGGACCAACATGCAGCCGAGCCCATTGCGACCGCTTCCGTGCCGGGGGATAGCGGGAACAAGCGTCGTCGAGTCGCAGCTGCAGAGCCAGTGGGGCGGACCTGGGAGGATAACCCATCTGACGGACCTCAACACTTCGAGTTTACAGGCACCCCTGGTATCAGTCCTGATACAGGCCTGTCACCAACTTCAACTCCGCTGGACTGTTATCTCAAATTTGTGTCAAAGGAAACATTTGAGGAAGTTGCAGTTGAGACCAACAAATACGCGTCTTCGGTCCTGAGAGAATCCCCTCCATCGCCATCATCACCAGCCAAGAACTGGACCAGAACTAGTGCAGGTATGTACAGTCTAAGACTTGTATTTTGTTAATCCAGAAATAATATCAAAATTACCTTTACTAAACATACAATTGATATGTATTATTTCTGTTTTCCTTCAGCATATGAATAAAAAAGGGTTTCTATTATCTTATTTATTTTCAATTGTAATGTAAGAAGATTGTAAGACTAAGAAGATGTTCTGTAACTACATGTATGTGGCATAGTGTTGACAAAAGACCTTTTCAAATGTTAGTTTGATATTTATAGTGAAGTTTATGACTCGTGTCATTTTTACATGTATGAAGAGTATGAAGTATTGAAGAATTGTTTTTTCTTTCTTTTTATTTTGCAGGAGAGCTCATCATCTTCTGGGCGTTATGCATGCTCATGGGAGTCGTCGGGAAACCTGCAATCCATCTCTACTGGTCTACCAGGAACATCCTTGCCACCCCTTTCTTCGGCCAGACTATGACGAGGGACCGCTTCACTCTTCTTATCCGCTTCCTTCACTTCAATGATAACAACCAGGCCAAGCAGCGCAGTGACCCAAGCTACGACCCGCTCTTCAAACTCCGGCCATTTTATGACGCAGTAACGACAGCGTTCCATAAAGTCTTCACACCATTTCGCTCCATCGCGATCGACGAGGCCCTCATCAAGTTCTATGGGCGCCTGAGCTTCAAGACATATAACCCCCGCAAGCCAGCAAAGTATGGCATGAAAGCGTATAAGATATGTGATCCGACTGGATATACGTGGAAATTTAGACTTTACACCGGTAAAGCTAAGGACACCATTGTTGGACTTGTGATGTCAATGATGACAGGACTTTTGGACAAAGGATACCGCCTTTTCATGGACAATTGGTACACAAGTCCTACACTTTTTGCAGAACTTTTCAAGCGGAGGACCCATGCTTGTGGAACTGTTAGAGCAAATAGACGTGAAATGCCTAAAAATCTGAAACCGGCTCAAAAGCTAACCCGTGGGATGTCCATCTTCAGACGATCTAAGGAACTGCTCGCCATGCTGTGGTTTGATAAACGTGATGTAACAATGCTGAGCACTCTCCATACCAACACCTTCAGTGATACACAGAAAAAACATCCTGTGACAGGGGAAAACATTCAAAAACCAGACGTTGTTCTCGATTATAACAAATACATGGGTGGAGTAGACTTGTCAGACTTTCTAACTAACAAATACGCAGATATGAGAAAATCTCTCAAGTGGTATAAAAAACTCATATTTCATCTGAACGATTTGGCGGTGACGAATGCGTACATTGTGTACTGCCATGTATCAGACAGGAATGTAGACCATTTAAACTTTGTCATAGACCTCATCGAGCAGATGATTGCCTTTGGCAACCAGCTTGCGCAGGACCGACCGCGACCAGTCCGATCTGGGAGGAGATGCAATAAGGAAAACGTACTAAGGCTGGAATTTTCAGAATCTCAACATTGGCCCATGCATGTCCCTCCTACAGCAAATAAGCCAGACGCAACTCGACCATGTGTTGCGTGCAAGCCTAAGCCGCTAGGAAAACGGAAGCAAAAAGGAGATCAAACATCACGCCCTGAATCAAGATTTATGTGCAGAAAGTGTGAAGTCCCTCTCCACATCCTTTGCTTTGAACGATACCACACCAAAGCAAATTATCGCTCAGGATAGTACAGAACTTGATGATCTTAATCCTTGTTGTTAGGCTACATGTAATCATCAGTTACCAAAGACACATGAAACATAAATACATTGAATAATTTGGAATAACAAAATGGGTTAATTATTCTGTATAGATCTGCTTTCATTTGATGCATCGTATTTAATTCATGTTTTCATATCTATGCCATTGTTGCCATAACATTATTTCACTAATTGTATGTATAGATGATCAAATTGATTTATTTGTGGATACACGATCTTTCCTAATTTATTACAATGATTGAGTTTATTTGTATAATGTGTCTCTTCACTCACATACATACCGTGAAGCGACTTTATAAGAACACTTACTGATTATTACATTGAGGTGAAAGAATTGAATATTTCTTTATGGACATTTGATATTCCCAGCATGTATCTGCTCATAAGGTTACAAATGACCTTATAAGAACGCTAAATGTTTTATTACTTTGTGATGAAATAATTAAATTTTCCTTGATGGACATGTGATTTTTCCAGCATGTATCTGCTCATGATGAGGAGCCGCTACGAGTGACTTTATAAGAACACTTGTTTATTACGTTGAGGTGAAAGAATTCAATATCTATTTATGGACATGTGATATTTCCAGCGTGTATCTGCATCTCATGGATCTACATGTACGAGTGACTTATTGTTATTACCTTGACATGAAAATATTTCTTCCGACATGAGATATTCCCAGCATGTGATATGTAAATGTATGAAATGTTTTGTGTAAATCTTATGACGGATCAACAAGTGACATTGAACACTTCAGATTAGTACAGTATTTATTTTGACTCATACTTTGTGTACCTTTACTTTATATTTTGTTATTATAGGTATGCTTTCTGTCCAACAACATGATCTTGTAATTTATAAATTGTGTAAAATTGTACATTGCTGTCAATTCTCGTATCTACTCACAGACATGTTCTTCATGAATTGATTTTTTCTAAATTGTAATAATTTATTCATGACCATTGGAAGAAATATGTATCAAGACTTGCCTTTTGCAATATTTTGATGTACATAATTTGAATTTGAAAATGTAATTACTTGATATTTCATATGCAAAAATACATACTACATATCTTTGAATTAATTATGTAGATCTTGTATCAACATGAGCATGGAATATACTGAAGTACTCAAGTGAACTATACTCACAGCATGGACATAAATATCAGGAGGATGATATATTGTTTGATAAGAATTATTTGTCATAATAAATGCACAAAAATGAAATGTAATGTGCAATCATCATGGAGTTTGAATATGTAGTAGTATGCATCTTTCATAATAAATATTGGGTGTCACCTAGTAATGACATCGACAAGTTGAGTAAATTCATGGAATAAAGTGATGTGTTTTTGTATGATTACATAACTAAATGGAATGTTCTCTGCTTAAATTTGTGCTTACACTGATTGGATAAGTTGCAATGATGTCGGTAACTGGCTCATCACTGATGATGATAATGATGATGATGAAGGTGATACTGATAATGATGATGACGATTGATGATGATAATGATATCGATGGTGATAATGCTGATGATAGTAATGAAAATGATGCTGATGAAGATGATGACGAGTATGATAATGATGATGACGATAATGATGAGGATTATGATACTGATGATGACGATGATGATGATAATGATAAAATGATGAAAATGATGATGATCGTGTCGATGATGATGATAAGAATGAAATTCACGATGATGATACTGATGAAGATGATGACGAGTGTGATAATGATGACGAGTATGATAATGATGACGATTATGATACTGATGATGACGATAATGATGCTGATACTGATGATAATGATGCTGATAATGATGACGATGATGATGATGATAATGATAAAATGATGAAAATGATGATGATCGTGTCGATGATGCTGATGAAGATGATGATGATGATAAGAATGAAATTCACGATGATGATACTGATGAAGATGATGACGAGTGTGATAATGATGACGAGTATGATAATGATGACGATTATGATACTGATGATAACGATAATGATGCTGATACTGATGATAATGATGCTGATAATGATGATGACGATGATGATGATGATAATGATGAAAATGATGATCGTGTCGATGATGCTGATGAAGATGATGATGATAAGAATGAAATTCACGATGATACTGATGAATATGATGACGAGTGTGATAATGATGACGAGTATGATAATGATGACGATTATGATACTGATGATGACGATAATGATGCTGATACTGATGATAATGATGCTGATAATGATGATGACGATGATGATGATAATGATAAAATGATGAAAATGATGATGATCGTGTCGATGATGCTGATGAAGATGATGATAAGAATGAAATTCACGATGATGATACTGATGATAATGATGATCGTGTCGATGATGCTGATGAATGAAATTAACGATGATTATACTGATGAAGATGATGACGATTATGATAATGATGACGATGATGATAACGATGATGATAACGATGATGATGATGATAATGATATCGATGATGATGATGGTAATGATGATAATGATGATGAACTAAAACATATAAAAGAATACTGTCCTTTTTTAAATACATGCTTTTGCAAGCAAAACATATTCATTTTATTTCAATCGTTCTAATATGCCTTGACAAAAACTCGCCATGATTATAAACATATATTGTGTGTGTTTATATACGCTTATGACACATTATCATCGCTTTAGTTTGGGAATCTTTTGCGACGCAATCATTGCATTATTTTCGTTGAGCTACAAATGAAATTTCATGTATCTTTAGAACTATGAAAAATATTCTACCCACAACTAATAAACAACTAACTGTTTAATCCTTTCTTTCTCAAGAAAAAATATTCAAAGCACCGCATAATATGCGGTACTTTGATTAGCGCTATATTTGAGTTTTGTTTGATTTGTTTGGGTATTGATTTCTGCGGAACACTTTCATTTCCTATAAACAATACGCGCGTAATCTGAAAGTGCGCAATGCGTCCACGGTCTATTGAAATACAACAACTCTCACTTCTTTTATCTTTTATAATGGAGACCGTCAGGCCATCCATATATTTAATCACAAAGGAAAGCATCACTAGGGTTTACGCGAACAATTACACTAGAACTTGCACTTCCTGTGCACAATACATGGGCACTCAAAGTGGGCCACGCCTTATCGGTCTATTGAAAAATGACATCTCGATCCTCTCTTATCTTTGTCAATAGAGACCGCGCGTCACACCATCCATTCAAAATTTATCACAAAGGAGCGCATCAGTAGGCATCAGTAAAGATTAGGTTATCAGCCCAACGATTAGCTTGGTGCACCTATAGGGTTGCCCGCCGCTAGTATGCTCCCCGAGGAGTTGAGAATGTGTACAAGATAATTGTGCGGGTCTGGCTGTACCATACGACCAGGGGTAATAATAATTAGAGGCTGTTCTGCTATATAATAGCTATATTATTATTATTATTATTATTATTATTATTATGCTATACACCACTGATTTCATAAATATTTTGTATGATTGTACTTATATTTTAATATATATATAAAAAGTTGATTGATTAGTTATATGATTCAAAACAACCTGAAACAAATGTAAATTAAACTTCCGCAAATTTGTAAAATTATGAGTGACGATGATGCTGATGAAGATGATGGTAATGATGATGATGATGATGATGATAATGATGATAAAAATGAAATTGACGATGATGATACTGATTAAGATGATGACGATTATGATAATGATGATGACGATTATAATAATGATAATGATGATGATGATGATAATGATGATAACGATGATGATGATGATAATGATATCGATGATGATGATGGTAATGATGATAATGTTATCGATGGTGATAATGATAATGACCATGATCTTAGTGATGGTGATGATGATGATGGTAATGATGATAATGATGATAAGAATTAAATTGACGATGATGATGCTGATGAAGATGATGACGATTATGATAATGATGATGACGATTATAATAATGATAATGATGATGATGATGATAATGATGATAACGATGATGATGATGATAATGATATCGATGATGATGATGGTAATGATGATAATGTTATCGCTGGTGATAATGATAATGATAATGACCATGATCTTAGTGATGGTGATGATGATGATGATAAGAATGAAATTGACTACGAGGATGCTGATGAAGATGATGAAATTTATTCCAATCGTTCTAATATGCCTTGACAAAAACTTGCCATGATTATAAACATATTTTGTGTGTTTATATACGCTTATGACACGTTATCAACGCTTTAGTTTGGGAATCTTTTGTGACGCAATCATTGCATTATTTCCGTTGAGCTACAAATGAAATTGCATGTATCCTGAGGACTATGAAAAATATTCCACCCACAACTAATGAACAACTAACTGTTTAATCCTTTCTTTTCAAGAAAAAATTCAAAGCACCGCATAATATGCGGTACTTTGATTAGCGCTATATTTGAGTTTTGTTTGATTTGTTTGAGTATTGATTTCTGCGGAACACTTTCATTTCCTATAAACAATACGCGCGTAATCTGAAAGTGTGCCATGCGTCCACGGTCTATTGAGATACAACAACTCTCACTTCTTTTATCTTTTATAATGGAGACCGTCAGGCCATCCATATATTTAATCACAAAGGAAAGCATCACTAGGGTTTACGCGAACAATTACACTAGAACTTGCACTTCCTGTGCACAATACATGCGCACTCAAAGTGGGCCACGCCTTATCGGTCTATTGAAAAATGACATCTCGATCCTCTCTTATCTTTGACAATAGAGACCGCGCGTCACACCATCCATTCAAAATGTATCACAAAGGAGCGCATCAGTAGGCACCAGTAAAGATTAGGTTAAACAAATATTTGTAAAATTATAAATAAATACATGAATAAATATATCAATACGTAAATAATATATATATACAGATATATATATATATTCCTTCAAAACTAATTAATAACTATTTAATCCTTTCTTGAATTGAATAAAGACTTTACCAATGAATTATAGAGTCCAAATTTATTTTATTGACTTTTTTATATAATATATATTTCATAGATTTTTTCATAGATTATGTATAGATAGATAGATAGATAGATATATAGGTAGATAGATAGATAGATAGATAGATATATAGATAGATAGATAGATAGATAGATAGAAAGATAGAAAAATAGATAGATAGATAGATAGATAGATAGATAGATAGATAGATATATAGATAGATAGATAGATAGATAGATAGATAGATAGATAGATAGATAGATAGAGATAGATAGATAGATAGATAGATAGATAGATAGATAGATATAATACCGCAGCATCTGAGAAATATGTTCCCTATATATTATCATAATGTTATCATTATATGGAGCGAACAATACACAGTTCGAAGATCAATTCGTAAGATTACTGTGTGATAAATTATGAAGTCATAATGCCCGTCAAACCCATTTTTCACTGCGAAAAACCTTTTCCCTAAAATAGTCAACCCACCCAGAGCCCCGCACAAATTATAATGAACACAGTCATGTATTATTCAAAAAATTAATTAATTCGTATACTCATACATTCGTTCGTTCATTAGTTGATTATCTTATTAGTTTATATTTGTAAACAAATATCCATAATTATATCATCTATCTTGTTATTCATCCATTCATTCATTTTACGATCAGATTTACATCGTAGCTATAATTATGATTGTTCTTTTACCGAACTGCCACGATGTACCGCTCTGACATAAAACATTTGTATACTGCTAACAAAAATACTGTAATGCTAAAGCAGAGGCTGAGATTATTAGTAAACAAAAAATAAATTAGGCCTATAACTCAGTCTACATGTATGTTATACGATTCTACTCAAGTTTATTTACGATTGTATTTGTTCATCGTAATTATATTGAAACAATTATCTTTACATATAAGATACATTATTATGAATTAGATTTAAAATAATTATGAATTCACGTTGAAAATATGTAACTGTTTGTACATTTATCCTTATTGTTTTATTTTCAAGGAAAATTGATGAAATGATGCAAGAATATAAAATAGTGCAAATATGATATTTATGTTTACCAATAAATAAACAGAAACAAACGTATCTGCATCCACACACACAAACCACTCTCACACATAATATAGGAGCACTGCAAAAAGGTATTTTAGTATCACGGATCGGGATATCGCCGATATAAAATGTACCTGAAAAAAAAGGCTAGAAGGATATAGTCATCAATTCGTAATGGTAATCATTTTGGATCTACTCAATACTAACTGTATCTTATATTAGTTTTGAGGCCGTTTTAGCGGTTCAGTTATTGTGTGATTGTTGTTTGTTTTGTTTTATTCGAGGTGGAGAGAATGTTAGGTAACGACATGTCTCTGTAATCATTTCAGAAACAAACGGAAAGCCTTTCGATACACATCTGCCATGCTGATTTGACAGGCTAGCTAGCTATGCATGCCGAGCAGCCAGCGCCACACAGCCACCAGGCCGGACAGCGCGGGCGGGCAATCCGCTGCGATCGAGGCCAGGCTACTCAGTGGCTGTGTGGCGTGGGGAGCGGAGAGAGCTCCGTATAATTTGCCTCTGTTCATGCTGATGTCAAAACAAGGAATGAATTGCGCATGCGCGAAAGACGTCACCAGCTGCATGCACTGATGAATAGTGCGTTCGCTAATTCGGTCTTGGCTCGCACACGCGGCCACATGCAGACCGCTGGGCTTTTGTTGGGGGCTTCGGTTTCTCGCACAGTGAAAAGAATCTCGTTTTCAGGGTAGGAAATGGTGCTTATATAGTCGTAGTAAACGGGTTAAAAAACATAATTCTATGACAACCATATTTTATGATAAAATATGGTTGTCATAGAATTATGTTTTTAATACATATCCATAGGCGCCGGAAGTGGGGGGGCAGGGGGGGCGGCCGCCCCCCCCCCCCCCCAATCCAAAAAGTGGGGGGGCAAAACGCGTTTTTGCCCCCCCAAAAAGCCCCCCCCCCCCCCCCCCTCAAAAAAGGAAGAAAAAAGAAAGAAAGGAAGAAAGAAAAAGGAAAAGAACAAATTAAATGTATCAGCCAATACTTGTTAATTCTAACGTTTATTAAAAACTGAGTTATTCATCCATTTAAAATTTTCGCTGCGCGCTTCGCGCGTAAACAATTTATCTCAGTTTGTTGTGTAACTTGCATTTGGTACGGCTGGGGTGGGGTTTTCTGTACCAGTCCACGTACTTCCTGTGTAGGCTGTTATTGCTCTGCTGTTTGTGCATGTGACGTGCACCAAATCGCACCATTACAAGTAAATAAATGCAAAATCTAAATAAATGCAAAATCTTCCCTCGGTCGCTTAACTCGTTCGGGACTCATTAATAGTTGTAAGCTCTGATGTTGGATCATACAAATTTGGAATATGGTTTATGTTTTTATGCACCAGATTGCACCATTTCAAATATGAAATGCAAATTCTTCCCCGTGGGAGGGGGATACCCCCTCCCAAACCCTCCCCTCTGGCTCCGCCCCAGCCCTCGGTCGCTTCGCTCCCTCGGGACTCATTTTTAGTTGTAAGCTATGATGTGGATCATACAAATGTGGCATATGGTTTATGTTTTTATGCCCCAGATTGCATCATTTCAAGTATAACAATGCAAAATCTTCCCCGTTGGAGGGGGATACCCCCTCCCAAACCCTCCCCTCTGGCTCTGTCCCAGCCCTCGGTCGCTTCGCTCCCTCGGGACTCATTTTTAGCTGAAAGTTATGATGTTGGATCATACAAATGTGGCTTATGGTTTATGTTTTTTATGCCCCAGATTACACCATTTCAAGTATAAAAATGCAAAATCTTCCCCGTGGGAGGAGGATACCCCCTCCCAAACCCTCCCCCTCTGGCTCTGCCCCAGCCCTCGGTCGCTTCGCTCCCTCATGACTCATTTTTAGCTGTAAGCTATGATGTTGGATCATACAAATGTGGCATATGGTTTATGTTTTTATGCCCCAGATTGCATCATTTCAAGTATAAAAATTCAAAATCTTCCCCGTGGGAGGGGGATACCCCCTCCCAAACCCTCCCCCTCTAGCTCTTCCACAGCCCTCGGTCGCTTCGCTCCCTCGGGACTCATTTTTGGCTGTAAGCTATGTTGTTGGATCATGTTTTTATGCACCAGATTGCAAAATTTCAAGTCCCAAAATGCAAAAGCTCCCTTGACCGTGGGAGGGGGGGGGGGGGGGGGGGGGGCGTTGGCAACCCTATGACTGTGGTCGGGCATGAGCCCCTAAACACATAAATAGTGAGCCCCCTTCGGGTTTTGCCCCCCCAATCCAAAACTGCTTCCGGCGCGCCTGTACATATCATTTTGTTTACATAGCAATAATAACAAGTGAATCACCACTAATGCCGACTGGGATTATGCCGGATTGTATATCCTTTTTGAATAAGTATACAAAATTATTGCATTCCTTTTTATTTCTCAGCGCTTAAAAACAGTTGTGATTTGTATTGCACTTTGTTTTACCTATTTCCCTATTTCAGTGGATATCGAATAATATCAGCCTGTATGCGAAAACACGAAAATAATTTTAGCTAATAGGCGGAGGGCCAAAGTCGAAAAAGTGGCCTCCTTAAGGTTGCCAGATCTCCACAAACCAATTTTAGTTGCAAGTATTTTTAATGAGACAAATTAATTCAGAGGTCTACCTCAACAAATCTGTTGGGAACACCTCCAAATCCAAGATGGTGTCCACAAAAGTAGCTGTTTTGACTTGCTATAGATAATTGGCGAAATTTCCAAAATAATGCATGCAATCAACATGATTTTGCAGTCATATTAAAGACAATAACATTTTCCATAATCTGATACCAAACACCATGGGTTTCAGGATATGTAACAAGGTTATTTTTTAGTCCCAAAATAAAATTTGATGAAGTTTTCCCAACAATAGGAAATTATTGATTTACATAATTCAGCATAAATCAATAACTGTATTGGAAATTGGATTAATACTTTTTAGAAAACTGCCTAGTTATATAAGCAATACTCTGTTACAGTTTCAAGTATGCACCGTATCTGAACAAAAAGTTATAATAACTGGAAGTGAGCATTTGATATCGACAAATACAGTATTTTTTTTACGATTTCGAACACTATACAGGGCGCCCCAACATATGTAATTCTTGTTTACGGACTTTATTCAAGAAATGCTCCGATATAATTATAATATATTGTTTATTCCCGTTTTTAACAAAACCTTCAGGTGTTTTATGTTTTGGATGAATATGCCGCCATCATTTTCATACACGAAAAATTTTCATACACGAAAATAGTGTATCAGTAAATGTACTGCATGCATAATTAATGCATCATGCAAAGTGCATCTAGTGCAATATTCGAATGGGAGGCGCGCGTCCTTTACCAGTTAGACCGAGATCTGGATGATTGTTTTTAACATGATTACACTTGATGATACATTATTCGGAACACCCCAGTAAGCTAGACTACATGCAAATTCGTTTTCAGGGTTCGAAGAACTTTTTGTACCACCATGAACATTTGTAACCATATTAACAACAACAATATAAATACAATAAATCATATATCTGGCTACTACAAGCCGCATTTTGCTCACTAATTTTCGCGTGAACATGAAGGAAATCAAATCACATGTGAAATGACACCCTTTACATGCAAATTGTAAGTTTTTGTAATAAATCATTGGTGAATTGGAATATTTCTGTCCATAATCGGATGTTGTTATCATGGTTACACGAGTACAGGGTAGTACACAAAAAATAAACATTCGGCTTGCTGTTAGATATCTAGGCTTTTCGGTGTTGTACATAATGGTTTAGCAATTAAGTTTGTTTTGTTTTCATACTAAGTCAGTCCACATACAAGTAAGATATGAAGGGTGCGTGTCTTGCGATCAAGAGGGTGTTCGAATCTAGATATGCTCTGCACATGTGTCTCGCATATTGTATACTTCAGTAAGACACCTACTCAAGATAATGAACATGATCTTGACAACATTTTAAAAACATATTGGGCTCCCAGTATGGTTTGAATTCGCAATATGCATGGCAGGCGTGTCAGTATGCAGCTGACTGGAATGCTCCAGGGGAGTGGAATTAAGTACATATTTAGCGCTTGATTTATCATGATAAATGCAGTAAAACAAATACAAGCCAGACACGATATCTACGCGGATTACAAAAAGATGGTGGAATATTTATCATATTACAGGAAGTGGTGGTTTTGTTGATTTGTTTATTACTGGAATTGAAGATGTCCCGAAAATGACGCATTTATTTGGTACACAAATCCTATAATCAAATATTACACATTTTTGAGACACCCTGTACAAGCATTACAAATCGTGCAAATTTATCCGTTTTGTCGATATCAAATGCTGACTTCCAAGTATAATAACTTTTTGTTCAGATACGGTACATATTTGACATTTTTACAGAGTATTGTTGATATAATTGTGCATTTTTCTTTAAAAGGATTAATTCAACTCCAAATAGAATGATTGATTTATATAAAATTATGTAAATCAATAATTTAATATTGTTGGGAAAAAATTTGAGTTTGGGACCATAATTGAACGTGTTACATATCCTGAAACCCATGGTGTTTGGTATCACATTATAGGAAATTTTAGTGTTTTTAATATGACTGCAAAATCATGCTGATTGCATGTATCAATTGGGAAGCTTCGAAGCGCTGCTCGTTGCAGACTCCTCAGTGTTATCAACGCTGCTCGTTCCAGTATCCTCACTGCATGCACTGAGAGCGGTTTTCCAAATAACGCTGTTCGTTCCATTATTCCGACGGAAGGGATTATAATAATAACGCTGCTATATCCTCAAAGATTGAAATGGGGGGAGGGGGGGGGGGGGGGGTGGCAAGTAGTGCTGCTCATTGCAGTCTCCTCAGCGCTTTCAATGACGCAGGGTTACCATCTTTGAGCCATAGGTGAGAGTGAGACATTCCGAGGGAGCGGAGCGACTGAGCTGGGAGAGGGTGTGGGAAGGGAGGGGGGGGGGGGGGGGGGGGGGGTGTCCCCCATAGAAAACTGTACCGCCGCAGGTACCATACCATATTCACTTTGTACATGAACAGCATGGCGGCCGAGGGTTATTAAGTTTGAAGCCAATTAGAAGGCATTTTGCAACGTCACAATCCATGTGCGTAATTACGCATACTGAGAATGTGTGTACTGCGCACTTTACTAGGCGCACTCATACTGTACTATTTCTATTACAAAAATGTCACAAACGCGTACAGTATGCATTTTGCGCGATGCGCGCTTGATACCAATATTTTGTCCCTAACACAGTCAATGACTGTCAAGTAGTGCTGCTCATTGCAGTCTCCTCAGCGCTTTCAATGACGCAGGGTTACCATCTTTGAGCCATAGGTGAGAGTGAGACATTCCGAGGGAGCGGAGCGACTGAGCTGGGAGAGGGTGTGGGAAGGGAGGAGGGGGGGGGGGGGGGGGGTTGGGTGTCCCCCATAGAAGTATGACTCCAACACTGCCGTTGTAGAACTAGCAGGTAAACTGTACCGCCGCAGGTACCATACCATATTCACTTTGTACATGAACAGCATGGCGGCCGAGGGTTAAGTTTGAAGCCAATTAGAAGGCATTTTGCAACGTCACAATCCATGTGCGTAATTACGCATACTGAGAATGTGCGTACTGCGCACTTTACTAGGCGCACTCATACTGTACTATTTCTATTACAAAAATGTCACAAACGCGTACAGTATGCATTTTGCGCGATGCGCGCTTGATACCAATATATTGTCCCTAACACAGTCAATGACTGTCACGTTGACCCGTGTATGGAAGGCAATTCATCTTCAAATCTACAGCAATCATATAGAGTGTTTAAAGGTAACCTTGAGTATTGGTAATTTCCAAAGTGCCCCCCCCCCCCCCAAATTAATTGTAACGGATATGGTTGATTTCAATTCCATATGAAAGATCATCGAAAAAAACATGGGAAATAATAATAATTCCCATTCAAATGCTCTAATTGTTGTGAAATTTACTTCCAAAATATTATATAAAAGTGGTTGACGTCCGGGTATCACTTTTTAGAGAACGCTAGCGCGAGGCGCTAGCGTTCTAGGTCCTTCAATTACTGGACTGCAAATTATTATTTGTGTGCACGCTAATTGTGCTTAAAACTATACATATGATACGGTACTTACCACCAATTCACTCTCCAATATGTGATCCAACTATCGGGTGTATTACAATTATGGTTTTCCCTCCATTCCGCAAAAAATCAGTGATATATGCGCTTTCTCGACTTCTCTCCATGTGTTAGCGCGACTCCGAACAGAATTCTGAACGAAAGATGAGCGTGATGGTCGCCGCGGCGCCCCGATGCGAAAGGCCGGCGAATGGGGCGTGCGATACAACGCTATAGCGCTTCGCGCTAGCGCTCTCTAGAGTTAATTTGACACTTGAGTTGTAACGGCTCTTTTTTAATGATAACAGGGGTTTTACTTTGTCGTTTGTAATTGTGTATACTTTTCGAGCATGGTGAAGTTATAACTATTAGTTTGTACCGTAATCGTGCAGGTTTTGGTTACTAAAGTTAAGTTTGACCAATACTCACCATTACCTTTAATATCAAAATTACTTAAAAGTTGGGCCTTATAATTCCAGTAGAATGAGGCAACACTAATATTCATTGCACTTGATATCGCGATGGTCAAGCAATTGTGTTTCATCTGATGAATTGTATGGTGGGGGTATCAAACTTCGCGCAGTTAACTTTTAACACATTCCGACAAGAAATATACTGATTTGTATAATAATTCTAATACCAGTATATTTAGAATATTCTGTAGTATAATAAACATGTTTTGGTTTTAAGATTACTCAATTTAAATTACTTATTCGGTCTGATTTTGAAACCCTTCAATTTGTATTGACCCCCCCAAAAGGGATCAAACTTCGCGCACCAGTTTTCCCATTCATTTGTACGCGCATTTAAAAGGCCATTGTAGCTGTTTTCACTGTCATTTGTGAGGCATTTTCATGCACGTACAAAACAAAGAGGGATCAAACTTCGCGCATCTGTATGCATACGTAATGGTGTGGGCTGTATGCAGCTGGCAAGGTAACTGCGCGAAACTAACTGCGCCAAGTTAGATGCCCTGATCAATATTATTCCATATAAATTTGGATATGAGCAGCGTATCATACGTTTGATGACGTTTTGGGACGTTATGTGACGTTGCAAAAAGGCTTCTAATCTCGAGACAGCCTAACCAACATGGCGGCTGAGTTCCCCCTCCCCCCTTGTGCCCCCCTCGCACGGTGGGGAGTTTTCGTATTTTTGACTTGAAGTTGTACAATCTGATGCATACCTACAGAAAATTCCGACGTAATATTATTAACTGTATCTGGGAAAGCGTGTTATGATTTGATCGACCAGAAATTCTTGATATCTTTTTCACGAAGAAAACAATTAACTGACACACTAATAGATGTGCACACCAGTACTGGTGCACACCAACACACACACACATATTGCATTTAATGTCATGGTCAGTTCCAACATAAAACATACGCCAGATGATGTATGAAACAACAACATTGCTACAGCCAAGGATGATTTCCGAGGGAGCGAAGCGACCGAGGCCTGGGGCAGAGCCAGAGGGGGAACATTTTGCATTTATATACTTGAAAAGGTGAAATGCCGTGTACGTCATGCCATATCCATGAAGGAAATTTAGAATTCGAGTTAACATGTCATGATTCTAAAAAAGTTAAGAAGAATAAAATGTCTATTCTGTCATCAGATGTTCAAATATAATAATATCTACACAAACATGACACAAATCTACCCCTAATATGCCATACTTTTCACCCAAAGTGACGATATACAGTAAGACCTTTGATTGAATTGCAGGGGTGGGCCTGGCCTGACATGCTAGTAATCCGAACGCTGCTAAAATCACGCCCGTATAGTGCAGTGGTCAGCGGCTTTCCAATTTCAGAGCGCCGTTGATATGCAAGGTGGTGTGGCGGCCGGGGTGCGCATGGTGCTGCAAACGCTTACAAAATATTACATATTGCATATTTTTATTTGTAACATAGAAAATAGGGGTGGTATTCTGTAAGGATCTTAGGAGTTGAAGTTGATCCTAAGATCAACTTTGGTATTCTGTAAGCTGCTCTTAAAGTTGCTTTTAAATAAGAAAAGATCAACTCCAAGAAGTTGATCTTAGGTATGCAAAATTTGTGTAAATCACCTGTCCTAAGATAAAAACGTATTCTGTAACTGCACTTAGGATCAACGCGCACTCCTAAAAGTATAAGACTCCTAGGGTGGTATTCTTTAAGGATCTTAGGAGGTTAAGTTGACCTTCAGATCAATTGTGGTATTCTGTCAGTTGCTCTTAACCCTAAAAAGGCCGGGTAATTTATGCAAATAAGGTCACACAATTCATATTTTTGCCCATAAATCATATATTCTTCATAATTAAACATTGGTTTTCACTACATATATTCTTTAGAGCATTTGGAATGATAATACGATAATTTTTTTTGGAAGAGTCTGGTTCTTCCTTTTGTTTTCTATTGTTTTTATAATTTAATGTATTTATTGGTTTTTTTACTTATGTATTTTAATGTTTTTGTTGTTTATTTTATTTCTAACTATAATTCAACTATTTTGAACCCCAAAACAAACATATAAGATGTAAACAAGACAAATAACCAATGATACACCTCTTTTTACGAAAACTGATATTTCCATATGTTTTGTACACAAATCACGAAATTTAGCGATTTTCGGGCTGACATGCATGGACAAAAGGTCACGTGACTTTGTAACGATAGGTCTGATTTTCAAAAGAAAAAAAGTTACCAAGCAGCGGCGCGTTATCTTACCGCGTTTTGGAGCAATCCAAAAAATTGCGGAGAAGGGGGGGGGGGGGGGGGGGGAGCCATTATGGCCCCCCGGCCTTTTTAGGGTTAAAGTTGCTCTTAAGAAGATAAGATCAACTCCATGAAGTTGATCTTCGGTATGCAAATTTATGTAAATCACCTGTCTGAACATAAGACGTATTTTGGAACTGTACTTAGAATCAACGCGCGCTCCCAAAATATAAGCACATACCCTCTCTTAGCCATTGGATAATACACGCAACAATATTTACAAAATTAGTAGCGCGTAAGACAAGTGCACTCAGTGGACAATGAAACTCGCGCCGTGTGTTTGTTATGCGCGGAGAAACAATTTAAACTCGAGTGAAATGAAATGAAATGAAATAAAATGAAATTAAATGAAATTTATTTATTTCTCATGTCACCCAAGGATGGGTATTGGAGAAAAGGGAAACAGTCAATTTCTAAATATCGATAACTATATACAATATTTACACAGTATGTACAAGATACAAACCAATTAAATTGGTAACGGTAAACAAACAAAATAGAGAAATAGTAAAACTAGAAACACAAAAAAACAAAAGCATTACAATAATGATAGTAAAATTAGTATGGTCAGGGCATCAAACTTCGCGCGGCATCTAACTTGGCGCAGTTAGTTTCGAGCAGTTAACTTGCCACGGGTTGGTTTGTTTATTCATAATTCTATGAGCTCCACACCATTTGATCCCCCTTTGTTCTGTGCGCACATGAAAATGCCAAAAAATTGACAGTGAAAACAGCTACAATGGCCTTTTAAATGCGCGTACAAATGAATGGGAAAACTGCTGCGCGTAGTTTGACCCCCCCCCTTTTTTTGTCAATAAAAATGGAAGGGTTTCAAAAACAGGCCGAAATAAGTAATTTGAATTGAGTAATCTTAAAACTAAAACATGTTTATTATACTACAGAATATTCTGAATAAACTGGTATTATAATTATTATACAAATCAGTATATTTCTTGTCGAAATGATGTGTTACAAGTTAACTGCGCGAAGTTCGATACCCCCACCATACTATAACAATTATATATGGTAATACTAATTAAATTACAATGAGTATGGTTAGGGCATCAAACTTCGCGCGGCATCTAACTTGGCGCAGTTAGTTTCGCGCAGTTAACTTGCCAGCTCCACACCATTACGTATGCATACAAATGCGCGAAGTTTGATCCCCCTTTGTTCTGTGCGCGCATGAAAATGCCAAAAAATGACAGTGAAAACAGCTACAATGGCCTTTTAAATGCGCGTACAAATGAATGGGAAAACTGCTGCGCGTAGTTTGATCGCCCTTTTTTTTGTCAATAAAAATGGAAGGGTTTCAAAAACAGGCCGAAATAAGTAATTTGAATTGAGTAATCTTAAAACCAAAACATGTTTATTATACTACAGAATATTCTGAATAAACTGGTATTAAAATTATTATACAAATCAGTATATTTCTTGTCGAAATGATGTGTTAAAAGTTAACTGCGCGAAGTTCGATACCCCCACCATACAAATAGATAAAAGTAAATACTAAGTGATAGATAAATATAAAAAAACACAATTAAAACAAAAATTATTATTATTTTGATATTGATTTTGATTGGGCAACTAAGAAGAGTAATATTATTGTTGATAATAAGATCGTCATTTTAAAACGAGCTTCAAGCTATTTTATAATGAAC
This sequence comes from Echinarachnius parma, assembly GCA_037951105.1. Lineage (NCBI taxonomy): Eukaryota > Metazoa > Echinodermata > Echinoidea > Clypeasteroida > Echinarachniidae > Echinarachnius > Echinarachnius parma. The sequence goes on along the minus strand of JBAMJV010010259.1, from coordinate 76,204 downwards.
TGGTTTATGAGAAATTCCTGACGATAAGACTACAACATTTAGCAAGGTTTATCATGGTAGAGTAATTAGTAGAATTAAATAATTCATTCATCTTTTCAATGTAAGGGCGTTTTCTATACTGCTTAGTCAGATGCCTTTTTCTTTCCACTTCAAAAAGAGGCCAAAAAGATAATGGTATTCATCACCAATTTTCTGTTGATCACAACGCGGACAAAGCCACGCCCCAGGATTAAATTAAAGGGGACCACCAGGCAAAGAACAACACATTATTATATGTTTTGGTACCGTTTTGTGATATCGAATGTGTAATTCATAAACAAAGCAATTAATTTCCACCACTTACGGAACCACTGCTATTTCCTGGTTACATACGGGCCAAGCATTTGCGAGTGCGCCAATGCTTTCACGCGTACGTCAATAGATTCCCGGATGATTCATTCGCTCTGCACAGTGCGCTCTGGCTCTGCACGCATATAGTCTACGCAATTCAGACCGCATGAACGCATGGTTGAGAATGGTGATGCGTTTTCCAATTGTATATTTTTTTCTGAAAACATATTTTTGTGAACTTGTTAAAGGAATGGAATACTAAAGATGTTACCTTTCTATAATAAGAATATTATTTTTGGGTGGTGGTACCCTTTAAGATAAGAGGAAATATCTGATGGGTTAGATGTATAGGTCAACTATTTATAAACACGCCCCCCTAAAAAAGAGACGTGTTAGACAACGGAACGTATCTTGGATTACTGACGAGGTTAAGGTAATGATACGTGAACGGGATAAACGTAAAAAGAAAGCAGTATCAACTGGCCAAACAGTAGACTGGGACCAATATAAAGTGTTGAGAAACAAAGTTACATCTACTATGAGAAGGCTAAAAAAGGAATATATTCATGATTGTATTGTTAATAACCCTGGAGACAGTAGTAAAGTGTGGAAGTCATTAAGAAGTGTGGTACCCAACAAATGCAGGGATTCAAATGTTCATACGTTGACAGTCGATGATGTAGAAATAAATGATTCATGTGCTGTAGCTGAAACATTTAATGACTACTTATGTGGTATTGTTGAAGAATTGAAGCAGGCTCAATCTTTTGATGGAGATTTTAATAATTTTATTGAGAGTTTTACCAAGTCTAAATTTAAGTTTGTGGAAATAACTGAACATTTTGTTTTTTAGTTAATTTCTGATATTTCTCCAAACAAGGCGACTGGTTTGGATGGAATATCTGCTAAGCTTGTTAAAATGGCAGCCCCGATTATTGCATCATCTCTTACACACATTATAAATTTGTCATTGTCATTGTCATGACAATACAGCCAATTACCGAGGTAAGCCAGTGTTTATCAAACACAGAGATATCCCAACAATAGAAAAAAAACTTGTACCCAGAAGACATGTATACAATACTCATTCGTGTAGTACCACGTAAATAACTATCAGGCATACAAAAGATAGGAGGACTATGGCGACTCTATATCGCTAATCAGACATAAAGAATTAAACTCATAACCCAAGGACTAAACCTACGAAACACAAACGTAGCGGTCTACGACACCAATCCTTACAAACCCCATGGGGAAGAAGCTGTGAGACTCACAATAAAGGATATTCCCCTATCCGCCGACGACTCGATGATTATCGATGAACTCGAACAAAAAAAACTACAAAATGATTGGAAAAATGGTATACCAACGTCTGCGAGTAGATGGTTCACTGACGGACTGCCTTACCGGCGACAGAGTTGCATACGTTGAAAAGACGCCACACTTCCAATCCCTACCACGATTCATTACTTTCGGCTTGTTCAGAGGCAGAGTTTTCCACTTTGGGCAGACAGAAGCAGATCGACCAAAAGTGTTCAGCCCCAGACGCACGACAGACACCGAAGACCATGGGCAGACACAAGCAGATCGATCAAAAGTACCCGGCTCCAGACGCACGACGCATATAGAGGACAATATCGAAAATCTCATCCAGTCAGCCTGTGATCAAGAAGACAACATTGAATATCTCATTCAGTCAGCCCGTGATCGAGCTCAACGCAACACCATGAGTGACGGCGAACAACAGCACTCCGCAAGACACGACTACGACCTTCGAGAAGCAACACGCGGACGGGAAGCGCGAGCACGCGATCGAAGCCAGCGAAGTCAAGTAAGCGATCACGACAACATTGAAAATCTCATTCAGTCAGCCCGTGATCGAGTCCAACGCAACACCATGAGTGACGGCGAACAACAGCACTCCGCAAGACACGACTACGACCTTCGAGAACCAACACGCGGGCGGGAAGCGCAAGCACGCGATCGAAGCCAGCGAAGTCGAGTAAGCGATCATGAAAAACAACGGTCATCAACAAAACCTAGCCGCGATCATGATCAGCTGAATGCCACGCCCCCTTCACGCCCACTAGCAGAGCCAGTGAAGCATGACAACAACAACAGCGCGAACTCGAAAGCACAGTCAAAGATCACACAGTTCGCGGCCAAAGTCCCTCAGTCAGAGACTACGCAACAATCGAGCAGCACAAATAACGAGCAACAAAAAGAGCAAATCAATGGAGAACAGCGGGAGGCAACAAAGCACGCTCGCACTGTTAGCGTTACCGCAGAAGTACACCGAGAGCATCGATCAACCGACTCTCAGCTATCCGATTCTGAAGCGTCGTCAACAACAACAGATGACGAAGCAGAGATATCGGTTGAATCACCCGAAGTACCCAAAAAAACAGAGCAACAAAGGCAAACAAAAGCAGAGGCAAAAAATAAAAGCAGCTAGAAAAAAATAAAAACTAAAAAAACCTGCAACAAAGTGAACATGATAATTAGAAACTTGTATATATTCTATATATCATGTAAATAAACAATGATAAATATCATAGAACAGCACTTTAATTTGATTAGTTTAAACGTTCGCGGACTGCGCAGTAAAGAGAAGCGAGACGCAATTTTTCTTTGGTGTAATCAACAAAAAGTGGATATTATTTTATTACAAGAGACATATTGGACAGACGAGGTTTTAAAAATAATTAGAAACGAATGGAAAGGACATTGTTATTTTTGTAATGGAACAAACCACTCCAGAGGCGTGGCTATATTAATATCTAAAATATTTTCTCTACCAATAACAATTACAAATGTTTTGTATAATTGTGATGGAAGAGCGATTATGGTCAATGTTATAGTAAATCATTGTAAATTATGTACTGTAAATATTTATGCACCGACAGAAAAAAAAAATAGAGAACGGTTTTTTAATAAAATTGCTAGCTGGATACAAGAAAATAGGCAGTTGCAGTATGAATTGATAATAGGCGGTGATTTTAATTCAGTTTTTTGCACCAAAAATGATGTTAAAGGGAATACAAATAATTATTATAAAACCCCTGTAAATTTAAAATGCTTGGTTAAACAATTTGATTTATGTGATATATGGAGAAAAATTAACCCAGCAAAGAAGCAGTTTACTTGGAGAAATTTATTATTGAATGTTGCATCACGCCTTGATTATTGGTTAATACATAATAATTTAAGGTCTAAAGTAATAGTTATACGACCTGCATGTGATCATAATGCTATTTTTATTAAATTAAGATTAGGAGACATAAAAAAAGGTCCCGGGTATTGGAAATTTAATAATAAAGTACTTAAAGATTAATATTATAAAAGGCAAATAAAAAATATTGTGGGAAACATAGAAAAACAAAATGTAAGTTTTTGTGAAAAATGGGAAATGGTAAAAATAAAGTGTCGTGAATTTACACAGAGATTCTGTGCAAAAAATAAAAATAAGGATGATTTGTTGAGAAAAGATTTAGAGAAGAAAATGGGAATAATTCAAAATAAAGTAGACGGTGTAGATGTAATAGATGAACAAATTAAACAGGAGTATATTAGAGTAAAATATGAATTGGAAGAATTGTATGAAAAAGATTGTAAAGGAGCATCGATTAGAGCACGAGTTAAATGGATTGAAGAAGTTGAAAAAAATACTAAATATTTTATGGGTTTAGAAAGAAAAAATTTTGAAAAAAAGAATATTGTAAGGCTACGAAGAGATAATAGTCTTATTATAAAACAAAATGAGATACTTAAGGAAGTGGTGTCGTTTTATAAACAATTATACGAAAGTAAAAAGGTGAATTTAAATGATGTTGAAGAATACTTAAAAGATTGTAGAGTAAACAAATTATCTGAAGTTTTTTTTTTGTTTTTTTTTTTTGTTTTTTTTATTGCTTCAAATAAAACAAATTTACAATCGTTGATCGTTATAACATTCGACCTGCATATCAAAAACAATACAATTCAGAATGAACAATTGAAAATGAACAAAAGAGTAATCAATACCAAATTAAATGAGAGGTCTCCACTTTTTTGCGTGTGTATTCTGTTTTCCTTTTCTGAAAGCAATTATATATTCTACGTGTTGGAGAAAATCAAGTTCTTTTGTAAAACGTAAAAAGGATAAATTTTTTTCTTCGAACTTTGTTTTATAGATAAAATATTTTGAATAAAATATAATTGTATTAGTCAAATAGTGGGTTTTCTCGCCAAAACCAAAACAAATGTCTAAATATGAGAACTGTTGAGTATATACATTTTTTCTTAATAACCAAGCATTTATATCTGACCAAAATTGTTTAACTTTAGAACATGTACAAAACAAATGCAACAAACTTTGTGGTTCTTTTTTACAGAAATTACAGACTGGAGATTGTGTATACCTATTTTATATAAATAATCATTCGTCGCCAAACGACGGTGAATAAATTTAAATTGAAATACACGAATCTTTGTGTCTAGTGTTACCCAATATACAATTCCAAATCGATTCTGCCATTGAATTAACTCTCTCAAATTTACATTCAAGTCAAATGACCATTTTTCACACTGATTTGTATTCGATAAATTTATACAAAATGTAGACACTATTTTTTCATAACAGGCCTTTGTTACTTTTTTAGATCTAATACATTTTGTGTATCCATCTTCTTCTATTTCTCGTTCTACATCACCTGTTTTCAATGTTCTTTTCCATTCCTTTTTTATACAAGATAACAATGCAAAATATTCTAAATAACATCCATTATTCAACTGTAAAGATTCTTGTAATGCCAAAAATAGTTTAAATGATCCATCCATATTTACTATATCTTTTACAAACAGAATGCCTGCATCAAACCAATTTGTATACATAACTATTTTTCTATCTATTTTAATATGAGAGTTATTCCATAGCGATTGATTCATAATATCTTTAAATTTCACGGGGTTATAGTATCTATAATATGACCAAGCACAAAGAACATCTTTCCAAAATCCATTATGCCACTATAATTCAAATCATTTCCTACAAAATTACACAAGAATATATACACGCCACCTATTTTTTTAGTATTGGCGTTAAACAACTTTTTCCAATGACCATCATTTCGTTCGTCCAAAACTCGTTTTACCCATGCAATTTTTAAGGCGTTACAAAAACTTTCTATATGCGTCATTTTTAATCCACCATCGTTCAAATTATTATACATAATACTTCTCTTTATTCGGTCGCCTTTATTATTCCAAATAAATTTAAATAATCTTTTTTGAAGAGTATCAAAAAACTTTTTGGGTGGGTTAGGGGTGTTGCTAAACAAGTATACAAACTTAGGAATTACAAGTGCTTTAATTACTGCAATTTTCCCAACTAATGATAAACTCCGATTACTCCAAACTTTTAATAAAGTATCCGTTTCTTTCAATTTGTCTTCAAAATTTAAATCATATAAATCAAATTCACCTGAGACAGGTATTTGTATACCTAAATACATTAATGAATCAGACACCCATTTAAATTTCCTATCTATACAAAACGTACCTTGAAAATTGCCTAAACGAACAATATTACTCTTCTCTATGTTTATTTTCAAACCGGATATACTTGCAAATTGTGATAAAATATCACAGCATTTTTCTAAATTGCCCTCAGTCGCAGATAAATAAATAATAGTATCATCTGCATATTGACTCAGCTTCACTTCTGAGTCGTTTACACGGATTCCTAAAATGTCATTTGATTGTCTAATCATTGCCCCTAGAATTTCAGAACCAATCAAAAATAAATAAGGTGAAAGAGGGCAGCCTTGTCTAACACCCCTCTGTACATTGAATGACGGCGAGGAATATCCATTATTAAGTACACAACTTTCAATATTATTATAAAGTGTTTTTATCCATTGAATACAATCTTCCTTAAAACCAAATTTCTTTAAACATTTATACAAAAAATTCCATTCTATAGAATCGAATGCTTTTTCGAAATCAATAGAAAAGGCAAGACCATCAACAGAGTGTGTTTTACAAAATTCTATCATGTCTAGAAACAAACGAATATTTTCTCCAATGTATCTATTTTTCATAAAACCAGTTTGATCAGAACAAATTAATAATGAAAGTACCTTTTTTAACCTATTTGCTATTATTTTTGCCAATATTTTATAATCTGTGTTTAATAAAGAAATTGGACGCCAGTTTTTCAAATATAAATTATCTTTTCCCTGTTTAGGGAGTAAAGTAATTATTCCTCTTCTCATTGAAGGACAAAGTTCACCATTTTCAAAACATTTATTAAATACCTGACATAGGTCATATTTTAACTCTTGCCAAAATTCTTTATAAAAATTAACAGAAAGCCCATCTGATCCGGGTGTTTTATCATTGGGCATAGACATTACTGCTTCAAGACACTCAGCTTCTGTAATGGGACCTTCACATAAAACTGCAGATTCTTCTTCTAAAACGGGTAAATCATATTCATCCCAATGAAATTCATTGTTCTCCTTTTCCGTGTGTCTAGTTGAATACAATTCTTCATAAAAGTTCTTCTCTTCAACCAATATATCTTTTGGCTCAATCACAAGTGTCCCATTAACATATAATTTTGTTATATGTTTTTTATCAAAATTCCGTTTTTCTAAATTAAAAAAATATCGAGTATTCTTTTCCCCTTCAGCTATCCAGGTTGCTCTTGTACGAACCATTACACCTCTTGTATATATTTCATGTAAATGAATCAATTCAGTTTCATAAACATCAATCAATTCTTTCAATTCATCATTTCGCGGATCCAAATTTAAAAGTTCTTGTGTTTTTTCAATTTTTTTTCTTAATATATCAATATTTTGATTGTTTTCTTTTTTATTTAATTTAGACAAATGTGTAATTTTTTGCTTTATTTTAAATTTAAAATATTCCCATTTCCTTTCCATGCATTTTTCCTCAGGCTCATTTAGGGAAGAAATAATAAATAGCCTAATTTCCTCTTTTATCTTTTCATTCATCAATAGAGAAGAATTAAGTTTCCAAAAACCAGGTCCCCTCTTAGGAACCGAGCGATTTATTACAATAGTTATAGCTGAATGGTCACTACGATAACCAAACTTAATATCGCATTCATTGACAAACTCCCGTAGACTACTAGAGATAAGAAAATAATCGATTCTACTCTGAGACACATTCGATTGCCAAGTATATTGAATCTTACATGGGTTTTCAACTCGCCAAATATCAATCAAATCATAATCTTGTTTTAAAATTTCAAGGCAATCGTAGCACTTAGGGTGGTATTGTTTTGGACTTGGGTGTCTATCTAAAAAAGAGTTTTGAACCGTGTTCCAGTCTCCACCAATAATTAGAGGCTCTGACCCATATGTTCCTAACAATTCATGCAATTGATTAAATACATTCAAATCATCGTTATTAGGACCATATACATTAACAACAGAAAAATTTGTACTATCATGAGTTACATTTAACAGAAGAATTCGACCTTGGCCATCTCTATGGACTGAGGATATTTTCAAATTACTATTTGATTTAATCAAAATACATACTCCTGCGCTGCATGATGTACCATGAGAAAAGTAACATTTAAATCCCCATTCACTTGCCCATATTCTCTCTGAATCTTTGACACTATGTGTTTCTTGTAGAAAGAAAATATCGAATGGCATATTTCTAAAATAATCAAACATGCATCTTCTTTTTAATCTATCGCCTAGACCTCTTACATTGAGTGAACATATCTTAACATGTAGTGTATCGTCAACCATAACCTTTTGTTGCATAAATAAGGTTACAGTCGAATGAAATTGTTTTTAAATGAATGAAGCGTTTTAATATTATATAGTACATACAGAATAAAAACAACAAAACAGAGATCAAATCTTTGATCATTTGAAATAAAGACATAAAAGGTGGACGTTGCTCCTTTGCAATCATCTTGTCCGCCAAAGTAAACAGTCATAGGGCAAAACAAAACAGGAGCATCTAATACGTTTCAGAAAGTAGGCTTTATTTATCAACCTACAATAAATTCAAAGTGTTTGGTTCAATAATGTTATTTTATTGTCGGTGTCAATCATATAAGCTAACCGTGTTTACTATATTCTAGTAACTGTTATCGTCGTTTATGTCTGATAATCTGAGGGTTTTTAGTGGACCGGGAGCATCTTTCGGGCCGGTTTTGTATTTGATCACCCTTGGCACTGAGTAAGGTATGAACGCGAATTTGTTCTCTTGTCGCATGTTTTTCACCGTCACCATAAGCCGCTTATGCTCTTCTCTCGTGTCTTTGTGGACGTCGTCGCTTATCCCTACGCGCGAGCCGCGGATCCGAACATCCTTCAATGCCGAGCTGCGTTTTAGTATGGCTTCGCGGTCAGCGAAGCGGAGAAGCTTCACGTGTATCGGGCGCGGTCTGGAGTCGTCACGTGATCCGCCAGCTGCTGTGCTACGCCTTCTCCTCGGGGTCCGATGCGCCCTCTCGATCTCGACCTCATGAATATTCAGATTTGTAGATAGGAACTTGTCGGCATAAGCTGCGCAATCTGCCCCTTCTTCGCCCTCGGGAATGCCGTGTAGGATTATGTTCTTCTCTTTGCTGCGGTTGACTAGGTCTGCCACATTCTTTCGGATCTCATTTGCATATTCGTAGTCTGCTTTTCTCGCCTTAATTTCTCCCACATTTTCCTTTAATTCCGTCACCTCGTTTTCAAGGAATTCTACACCATTTTCCAGATCTATCAATCGTGTGTCAAAATTCTTCATCTTCTTCTCGATGTTTGTGACTTTTTCAGATATATCGTCCACTTTCTTGCAAACTTCATCCAACACAGACACTTTTTGTAATATAGTACGTAGTAACGATTCAATGTTGTCAGTACATACCGGTAGTCCGGGGGTTGCTGCATCTGTGGGCGTGGCACTTTCATTTTCCATTTTTTGGTCTGTTTCTCCTTGCTTATCATCCGAACTTGACCATCGAGATCGTTTAAATCCAAACATATTAGTTGTCTGTAGTAGATATGCCTTAAAATATAGTAGTTGTAAGCCGATAAAAACTCAGTATTTATACGCAGCTCCAATTTTGTCCGTCTTGTCTATCTCGACATCAAGGGCGCCCTCCTTATCTGAAGTTGACAAAAATAATTGTGAAGGTTTAATAACACCTGAAGAATGCCGTAAAGTAATTTTTCAGATGACAAAAAATAAAGCTCCAGGTGGAGATGGTTTAACAATAGAATTCTATCAAGAATTCTGGAATGATATTGATTATATTTTTGTGAATGCATTGAATGCAAACTTTGATAATAATGGGATGTCAGAAACGCAGAAACAAGGAATAATTACATTGATTTATAAGAAAGGGGAAACAGCTAATTTAAATAATTGGAGACCAATCACATTGTTGAATTATGATTATAAGATAATGGCCGCTGTTCTAGCAAATAGAATGCAAAAGGTTATATCAAGTATAATACACGAAAATCAGGTTGGATATATAAAGAATAGACTGAGTGGATTTAATATAAGACTAACTCAAGATGTTTTTTAATTGTTACATGAAAATGGATTAGAAGGTTCATTTATGATGGTTGATTTCACAAAAGCATTCGACACTATTGAATTTCAGTATATTGAAGAATGCTTGAAACATTTAAATTTTGGGGTAGATTTTTGTAAGTGGGTTAAATTAATGTATAAAGATGTAAAAAGCTCAGTGTTAATTAATGGGTGGAAAACAACAAGTTTTGAGATTAGTAGAGGGATAAGACAAGGTTGCCCTCTATCAGCCTTATTATTTCTATTAGTAGTAGAAATATTAGCTGAAAAGATAAGACAAAATAAACAAATTAAAGGTATAATGTATGGAGATAGAAAAATTGAATTGAAATTATTGCAGTACGCGGATGATACGTCATTTTTCTTTCGGGAAAAATCATCACTGAAATACATATTAGAAGAATTAGAATTATTTGGAAAGGTTGCAGGTCCCGTCGTAAATAAAGAAAAAACAATTTTAAAATGGCTAGGTCCAAAACAAAAGAGATGGGATCTTTATCATTATGGTATTCCATGGTCTGAAGGATGTGTTAAATATTTAGGAATTTATATAGGTACTAATCAAGATATGGTTGTTAAAATGAATTGGGAAACAAAATTACAGAAGATTCAAAGAATCGTAGATAATTGGAAAAAGAGAAATCTCACACTCTTTGGTAGAGTTCTTATTGTAAAGACATTACTCATAAGTCAAGTCATTAATTTGATTATGTATTGTTCAGTACCACAGCATATTATAAAAAGACTGGACAAAATTGTGTATTGTTTTGTATGGAATTCAATAATAGATAAAGTGAAAAGAGAAATTGTAATTCAAGACTATCATGAAGGAGGAATTAAGATGATTGATCTTGAAACATTAATAGCAAGTTTTAGATTAAAATGGTTAGGTAAAATAGTAGACAATTCGAAAGGATATTGGAAAGAGATGTCAAATGTTTACTTTCAGTCTCTTGGAGGGCTGAAACTGCTTTTAAATTGTGTTATGGATATAAACATGCTTAATTTATACTTTGTGGGAAAAATACCAGAATTGTATGTAGAAATTCTGAAAGCATGGGTTATGTTAAATACAAAAAATGAACATTATAATAATATTGATTTAGATAAACAAGTTTTATGATATAATAAATATGTAGTTTTCAAAAATCAGCCCTTCTTTTTTAAGAAATGGTTCTCAAGTGGTATTACGTTTTTGAAAAATATTTGTATTAATAGACATGTTATGGCAACGACAACATTAATAGATAATATTTGTGATAAAACTTCAAAAGTAGTTGTAATGTTTGAATATTTTAAATTACAGAAAGCAATGCCAAAACAATGGATGAATAACTTAAAAGAACATATGTTTAGAGATACCCAAAGTTATTATTAATGGAAAAGAAAGAACCATTGAGAGTTTATCGAGTAAATTATTTTATGTTGCATTGTTGAAAAGGAGAAATGTAAATGAAGGTCCATCATACTGGACAGATACATTAAACATTGATGTTAATTGGAAGCAGGTTTATAAACGGAATATTATTGATATTAAGGAAAACAAATTGAAACAGTTTAACTTTAAGACGATTTATAATTTGATAGTTGTGAAAAGAAAATTATTTGTAATGAAAATCTGTAACACAGATACATGTGAAGCATGTCAATGTAAAGAAGATATAGAACACGCTTTTATAAAATGCACCATGAATGACATGTTCTTTAGAAAGTTTACGCAGATGGTGCAAAATGTTTATAACATCCACGTAGAAATTAATATATTTACCTTATTGAAAATAAATACAGACCGAAAAATTAATGATATTTTAACGTTAGCTTTTTTGGAGTATTTATAAATTGATAGTCATCCGAAACAACCTTGGAAAAGATGAAAGGAAAAATAAATTATGGTTTATGTTCTTAAAAGAAATTTACTCACGTATGCAGATAAATGATTATCTTTCTAACGAAGGAAAACAGACTCTGTATAATTTACCAAATGCTTTAAAAATGTACTTCTAATTTGTAATTAATCGTAAAAAGTATATGACTTGTAAACTTGTATGAAATATGAATAAATGCCGAGAAGGCGAAAGAAAAAAAAAAAAATAATAATAAATTTGTCATTGTCCAGTGGGGTATTACCTCAAGAATGGAAGTCCGCTAAGATTGTTCCTATCTTTAAGAGTGGTAGTGCAACTGATAGAGCCAATTATCGTCCAATTTCCGTGTTGCCCGTGTTGTCAAAAATAATTTAAAAGGTTGTGCACAAACAAATGACGGACTATCTCTCTGAAAATTCGATATTGTTCGTAAATCAATCAGGCTTTAGACATGGCCATTCAACTACTACCGCTTTGTTAAATGTAATTGAAGATTTGTCACATAATATAGATAATGGCTCCGTTACTGGCTTTGTGGCCCTGGATCTTAAAAGGGCTTTTGATACTGTTGACCATGGTATTTTACTTGAAAAGCTCAAATTGTACGGCTTTGATGATGTAAGTGTAAGTTGGTTTAAAAATTACCTCAGTGATAGAACCCAACGCACATCGATAAATGGAAGCCTCTCCTCACTTGCGTATGTAAAATATGGAGTCCCACAGTGCTCTATTTTGGGCCCAACTTTGTTTTTGTTATATATAAACGACATTTCAAACGCCGTTAACCCTAAAAGGGCCGGGCTATTTGAGGTCTTCAGCAGGCCGGGGGGGGGGGGGGGGCCATTATGCCCCCCCCCCCCCCTAAGATCTCGGCCGCGGAGCGGCCGATCGCCGTGAAAATTTGCACGCATGATAAGTGAAGTGTATAGAATACAATGGTAATTTTTTTAAAATTTGAAAAATTCATTAATTTGCATATTTATGGTAATTTATGCAAATAAGTCATGACATTCATATTTTTACCCATAAATCATATATTATATATTCATAATTAAACTCTGGTTTTCACTACATATATTCTCTAGAGCATGTGGAATAATAATACGACAAAAAAATTAGGAAGAGCCTGGTTCTTCCTTATGTTTTCTATTGTTTTGATAATGTCTTATGTATTTCTTAGTTTTTTTTTACTTATGTATTGTATTGTTTTTGTTGTTTATTTTATTTCTAACTATAATTTAAGTATTTTGAACCCCCAAAACAACATATAAATGTAAACCACACTGAATAACCAATGATAAACCTCATTTTACGAAAATTGATATTTCCATATGTTTTGTACACAAATCACGAATTTGAGCGATTTTCGGGCTGACATGCATAGACAAAAGGTCACGTGACTTTGTAACGGTATGTCCGATTTTCGAAATTTTTGTTTTAAAATGTGCGCAAGACCCGAAAGAAAAATGTCACGGAGCAGCGGCGCGTCATCTTACAGCGTTGAGGAGCAATACAAAAAATCGCGGAGGGGGGGGGGGGCCATTATGGCCCCCCCCGGCCCTATTAGGGTTAAACATTGTAAAGTGTCCCTCTACGCTGATGACACCTGTTTGTACTTTTCATCGCATAACCCACGTCAAATGCAGACATCCATAAATGAAGATTTAGAAGGGGTTGCCCAGTGGCTGAATGCTAACCGACTTATTATTAATGTTAAAAAGACAGAATATATATTAATTGGTTCTCGGAAAAGAATTAAGACTTTTTATGATACTGGAATAATTTTACATTTAAACGGGTGCAATCTTAATGAAGTGAATCAGTGTAAATATTTGGGGGTGATTATTGATCAAAATATTACATGGAAGTTACATATTGATTATATGTGTCGTAAACTTGTAAAAAACTTAGTTCCTTTTACGTAAAGCCAGAATGTACATTACTGAAAATATTGCGAGAACATTATATTATAAAATTATTCAATCTCACTTAGATTATTGCTCGCCAGTTTGGAATAATACCTTTGATATATCCTTGAATAAGTTATGAGTTTTAGAAAAGAGAGCACTTAGAATTGTATTACAAGTAGATTATACCGTAAGTTCTAATACTTTGTTTCAAAGAACAAATGTCGATTCAATAGATTTAAGATGGAAGAAAACAAATTTGACGTTAATGTTTGGAATAATCCATAATGAAAATATACCACAATATTTATTCTCTCGGATTCAAATGAAGCATCATTCATATAGCTTACGTAAATCACAATGTCTATTATTTTTACCAAAACCACAAACTGATTTTCTTAAACGGAGTTTTATTTATTCAAGTTCTAAAGCTTTTAATTTATTACGATTAGAAATTAGACAATTAGATAGCACTAAAACATTCTCATTGAAATTAAGGCATGGGTTTATAATGTATTTTTTTTTCTTTTTTTTGTTGCGCGTATTAGCATCCTGGCACGCGCAGCGTTGTCAAGCTTTTTACGGAGATTGCGCGATCCGAAAGTAAAATTATTTTTACCAAAACCAAAAACTGATTTTCTTAAACGGAGTTTTATTTATTCAAGTTCTAAAGCTTTTAATTTATTACGATTAGAAATTAGACAATTAGATAGCATTAAAACATTCTCATTGAAATTAAGGCATGAGTTTATAATGTAATTTTTTTTTCTTTTTTTTCTTCTTTACATTTGTAACTAGCGTTTTTTTTTTATAAATCTGAATAAACCTATTTGTAAAGCTTGTTTTTAGTGTTTTTCTCTATAATGAATATATGTTTGTATGTATATATGTTTTTTTTTTATTCATATTTAACTTATTTATACTTTTAAATGTTATTGCTTGTAAAATCTTTGTATTTTTATATATTGTATGGGACCCCTTTGAAAATCAGTTTCTGCTGAAAATCCCACCCATTTGTTGAAAAAAAAAAAAATAAATAAATAAATAAATAAATCTTCATGGCGCTGATTAATTATTCATTATTCATGCTAAGATCGTCCTAAGATCAACTTACAGAATACCAAGTTTGCACATCCTACGGATGTCATAGAGTGGATCTTAAAATCAACTCCTAATATCAACTCTAGGATGAACTTACAGAAGACCACCCCAGTATGGTAGGTGTACTACACATCGGCACTGTTTTATTTTATCGGCACCCCGCGTAATATTTGTTTTTGCGCGTGGTGTGAAAAATCGCGCATGTGATGATGCGCGCTACCCTTAGAAACTGAACTGGTCGACATTTCGAGAAGAAATAATGCGTAGATCGTCCGCTACGAGTAAATTTGTGAAATGATGCCAACAAAATTAATATCGCACAAAAAAGTGAGTTGCGTGCATTGTCAATAAGAGTCGAGGGGGTTCCGGTATAATACAAAAAACACTTCGAAATCGTGAAACCAAAAAACAACAAAAAATCTTAAAATATAATTAATACATCGCATCGGAATCTGCACTATTTTCTCAATGTGTGAGTAAAATTTCAAGATATTTGTACGATTTTTAAGTCTAAATCTGTCGGAAATGTTTTAGGGTGCCGATGTGGGGTTCTCTCAAGTCTCAACCATACCTAAAATTGATGGAAGAGGTTATACAAATATGTAAACTCAATGAGAACCTCTATAATCTGTTATCATTATCATTTCTAGGCCTGGGCGCGTTATATATACATACCGCCGCGGTACGAACTCGTTTGCTCCCCCACTGGCTTTACCCCTTCCTGCGCTCCCTTTTTGTTTGATTGCATTCCCAGCTCTTCCGGCGACGTACCCACCGACCCCATCCATAACTGGAGCCATGAGGCTACCAACGACTCCGCCCACGACAGCCTGTGTATCGTCATACACCATGCCATCATAGACGTCTGACCATGCCTTGATTTGCCCAGATGGCACAAATTCGCCTTCTATGACTGACTCCACTCCGGTGGTAATGCCGTCCAATGCTGCTCCTCCTGCGATTCCACCCACAACCATCCCAACGGGCCCTCCAGCAGCTCCGACGACACCACCTATGATAACCCCTGTGGTTCTTGATGCACCTTTCATCGCAGCGTCTCCTCCTTCCTTGTCCCCGACAGAATAATGTATCCCACCTTTTATGTGACCTACACCAGGTATACCATTCGCCATATCATTCGTAGTATGCACAATCACTTTGAGAGATTCTACAGCGGATTCCCCTGTATGATTGGCCAAGTCGACAACGGTCTGGTTTAATGCGTCAACTTGCCCGAATGTAGCCCCAGCCGCAACCGCTGTGGCTCCGGTTGCTACCGCAGTACCGACCGTTTCACCGACGTGACGAACAACCGTCTGAGAAGCAGCATCGCCCGTAAACTCGGCACATGCTACTACGGCATTATTAAGAGAATCCACCTGACCGAGCGTCACTCCAGCGGCGATTGAGGTTCCAACCGTGGCGACAGCTCCACCGACTGTGCTAATTTCGTTTCCCATGTTTGTTATCTGGAACGAGAATAAGTGAAGCTTTTACATGATAGTTGGGTTTTGGTTAAGAGAGTACAGTTTAGATTGAACTGCATTTGACTAACCATAACCTGCACCATTACATCAGGGGCATCGATCCGTTTTTGCGATGGGGGGGGGGGAGGCAAATGTTTGTGTTTTTTCCAGAGTGACCACTGAGAGAGCTAAAAGCCCCACATTGGCATGCCCGAAAGTTTTATTATGCGCTCATTGAAAGTGTCTTGATGGCTCGAAGACCTGACTTTGGGGGCACCCACATTTGGGGAAAATAATGACGGAGCCCCCGGAAGCATTTAGATTTCAGAAATTTGCAACTCCTATCATGTGTGTTAAAATTGTATAAAATAGTGAACCTACTCGTAACGTATTTTTAAAGGGCATAGAGAGGAAAAGATTGAGCCTTGCTTGAGATGGATCCACGTGACCCTGTATACTATAGAGCCATCGATATAGTCTGGGGGCATTGAGCTCCAAGGGCATCAGCAACTTCTTAAAAGTGGAGGGGAGACATTGCGAGGAAGCGAAGTGACAGAGCGGGGGAGGGTGTGGGAGGGGGTGTCCCCCTCCCACAGTAGGGAGCTTTTGTATTTTTGGGCGTGAAATTGTGCGATTTGGTACACACCTGAGACAGACATTTCACGTAATAAGAAGTATATAAGTATGGAACCAAACATACATAATGAAAAAGGGAGGGGGACAATCTCCTCCACTTTCACATGAGGGGGGACATGATATTCTTATTTGATTTGCGTTCAGCGCATAAGAACCGAATTGACTGAAAGATATATTATTTCAGATTATTTTATTTTCTGTGACGGTGTGCTATAGATGAGGGTTTAATAAACTTCGTTTGAGGTGTGCGCTTGAGAAATTACACTGCCCAACACATTCCGAAAGGTGAGTTACCGCAACCGAAATGAAACTTGCAATATGAGAAACTGTATGCGCGCGAAGCGCGCGGGCAAAATAGAGATTTACAGTCCTTTTCAAACTAAAAAAACCCAGCTATTTTGAAGATTAATTTCTTTGGCATTATATCACTCGATTTTTTTCTTCCACATTTTCGGAATTATTGGGGGGGGGGGGGGGGGGAACGACCCCCTGCCTCCCCAGGATTGACGCCCCTCCATTACATTACAACCAATAGTTTTAACTCCACCATTCTCGAAAAGTAGAATGAATTACAAACGACTAAGTAAACAACCTGTTATCATTAAGTTAAAACTCAAGAGAGCGCTCTCTACAAAATCCTTGGTTTCAACCATTTGTATAAATAATTGTGATGTTAAAGGGGTAGTTCAGTTTTGGTAGATAGGGCGCTGCACAACACAATTTTCGTGAGGTAATGCAAAACTGAGTGTCGAATTTGAAAGAACATGCAATTTTAATGGCAGAATAAACTTTATTTGGTCAAAATCGGTTCAGAAATGGTTGAAATATCAATAAATATATCCGATCGTATTTATTTGGGCCCCAAATAAATACGATGATTTAAAAAAAATAAATAAATAAATGCTTACACTTTTTCAAAAATTTTTAAAAGTGATTTTTAAATACTTGTTGATGATCTCTCTATTCAATCATAATTTCAACAAAACATCACATGCATACTTTTGTATGAAAAATGGTTGAAACCAATGCCTAATTAGAGAGCGCCATCTTGTGTTTTAATGGCGCTTTTTAAATGATAACAGGCATTTTACTAAGTCGTTTATATTTTGTATACCTTTCAAGCATGATGGGGTTATAAATATTAGTTTGTAATGTTACTGTGCAGGTTTGAGTTACTAAAGTTCAGTCTTACCAAAACTGTACTACCCCTTTAATACACCGCAAAAAGGGGGTGTTAAATTAACACCACCGGTATCTATATTGTCCACACCAGCCCGGTGTAGACCAATATATACATACCAGTGGTAGTAATTTAACACCAAGTTAACGCCCTTGTTTTTGCAGTGTAATGATTAGATAGAAATATCAACAAAATATTGAAAAAAATCTTTCGTAAATGTTTGAAAATGTAAGCCTTTTTGTTGGCTGGTTCAAACATGTTGAACTAGACTTAAATTATTCTCTTAGATGAATTGGATGATACGTACTGAAATTACAATAAAATGATATTGACTTTTCAACGTGTAATATAATGATGTCATAATGATGTTTATTTTTCCCAATGTGAAGTAAGTTTGGTCCTTCTAAATTGTTTTCGAAAATAGTCCCGTTCACGTGCGAATATCAAATAATCATACATATTGGTACACCATGGTACACCTTGATAATAATTATAATACCATTTTATTCAGAATATTCTGTAGTAATTGATTGATTGAAGTTTATTATGTCCATGATCATTTACATAGAAAATTGTTTTCCACTGGTTACATATACAATGAATTGACATATCAAAATACAATTAAATCACATTCATAAACAATATTATTTGACATCCATAGCATTTCAATATGGTATACATTAAATCAAACTACCATCTAACAATTACATATTTTGTATAATTATTTTCATATAAATAAATCAAAAATCAATTTCTTCATGTGCTCCCTTTTAAACAGAATAATAACGTCACATCCCCCGTTACCAATGAAATATTATGTATAAATTGCATCCAAAAGTTTCACTGTAGAGTATTCAACAACATTAACTTATTGCGTATTATCATTTTATATTTACCAACTAGACAATTTTTATAATTCAGAGTAAAACTTTAACATTAAATCATTATACTATATATCAATTCTCAACATTTCAAAGAAATATTTTATTACCAATAAATAAATACAAAACAAATCCTATCGTTAAATTCTTTAGCTTTATCCAATCAACAAAGTCGTGCATGTATATACTTAAAATATTAATAACTATCAATACAAATGTAAAACTAGTCCTCATATTTATCATACATGATTGTATGCAATTTAAATGATATCGTACAGTAATATATTACATCAAATGCGGGAACATAAATAATAAAACAACAACTAGTATCCGCGGGTTCTACAAATTCAAAAGAAAATAGAGACCAATGCCTAAAATTGAACACCCCGGTGTCTCACGTTAAAAAAGAACAAGAAAAGAAACAATTTTACCTACGAACTGTACTATTGTATGTGTGTGTAGAATCGATAACGAATGAGTTTCTGAATCTTTGTCTGTTTGTTCGAGGTGCGCGTAGCCTGAATCCGGATCTATTGAATGTGTATTCTTCTCTCAATGGGTGGGTCGGGTCTCTCAAAATGTGTTTGACTTTTGCAAGAACCCTCTCTTCGTACAGAGATTGTATTGGTGGCAATTGTCTACCCACGATGCGCTGTGACACCTTTCTAATGCGTTCAAGTTTGTTTCCATTTCGTTGTGTTGCATTACCAAAATAACAAATCAAATTAAAAGTAATGATACTTTGAATCAAAGCCTTGTATGACAATTCCAAAATTGTATTGTCTACATGAAGTTTTCTTAATTGACGTAGAAAATACAAACGTTGGTTGCCCTTTTTGTATAGCCTTTGTACATTGTCTGACCAATCAAGTGAGCTTGTGACCACTGTCCCCAAATATTTATACTCATTGACCTGTTCTACACTCACATCATGTATCACTAATTGCTCATGGTTATCACTATTTCTACGAAAATCGAACACAATTTCCTTTGTTTTTAATACATTCAATTTCAAATGGTGTGCATCGCACCATTCAACGAACCTTTCTGTGAACATCATATAGCTTGCTACATTATCATCTTTCATGAGACCAATAACGACAGTGTCGTCTGCGTATTTGATTATTTTACATTCATCATTTCCTTGAATCCCTTCACTTGTATAAAATGAAAACAGAACGGGGGATATAACACATCCTTGCGGAGTGCCTGTACTAATGGTTTTGACTGTGGATTGAAAGTTACTCATGCGAACAAACTGTGTTCTATCCAACAAAAAGTTGTGAACAAATTGTACAATCTGGGGGTGGTAACGCATCAACAAGAGTTTATTTGTTAGCAAATGTGGCACAATGGTGTTGAACGCGCTTGAAAAATCAACAAACAGAGATCTGACGTATTGTTTCGAGGTATCCAAATGGTGATATACCGTATGAAGGAAGGAAATGACCGCGTCATTCACACTTCTGTTTGTACGGTAAGCAAATTGGAGCGGGTCAAGATGATCTCCGATGCAACTAATTAAGCGCTTCGACACTAACCTTTCCAAACATTTCATAACACTACATGTAAGAGAAATGGGTCTAAAATCATTAAATTCCACTGCGCGTTTGTCTTTGGGAATCGGTATGATTATGGAAGCTTTCCACAGAGCCGGGATAACTCCCTCATCTACCACTCTTTGAAACAAACACGTATAAACAAAGGCTAACTGATCCTTGCACAGTTTTAGTACCTTGTTACACAATCCATCTGGGCCGGGTGATTTTGAGGTTTGTAATTGACCAAAAACTCGTCTTACTTCATGTTCAGTTATTTGAAGTGAGGGTATTTCCCGACATTGATTTTTCAGCTCTCGTGTGAGAGCTTCATTTTCATACGAGTAATCATTCTCTTCAAACCGACAATAAAAGTGATTTAAATTGTCAACAAACTCTTGGTTACAATCGTAGTATTGTCTTCCAGTTTTCTTATATCCAAGCAGGTCTTGCATGGTTTTCCATGCCATTTTTGTGTTTTTGTTTTCAAAGTTTCTTTGGATTTTATCTTTATAACGTTTCTTAGCAGACGAAATTTCCTGATCAATTTCGCGTTGAAGTTCTTTGACCCTCCCGTCATTGTTAGAATTCAAAGCTTTACTTCTTTCTTTCATTAGGTTCCGCAGTTCTGGTGTAAACCACGGTTTGTCGTTTGGATATTCCGTTACGGTTTTCTGCGGTATGTTGAGATCTACGCAGAAATTGACGTAATCGGAAACAACGGTGGCAGCTTCGTTCAAGGGTTGCGACGGATCGGTGAGCACATCCCAATCTGTGCAGTCCAGGCATGCGCGTAGAGCATCCGTGGCTTCGCTGGTCCACGCATACCGTTGCTTGGTAACTGGTTTGCTCCTCTTCAGCTTCTGTTTATATGCGGGCGTGAGGAGGACGTTGCTGTGATCAGATTTTCCAAGTGGGTGGCAGGCTTTACTGTTGTAGGCTTTAGGAATGTTCCCATAACAAAGGTATAGAGCAGCATCTCCCCTTGTTCCGAATGACACGTATTGTTCGTAATTTGGCAGGTCGTTATCTAATCGGCATTGATTGAAGTCGCCCATGAAAAAGATCGGGGCGTCCGGTGACAAAGCCTCCAATTGATGTGCTTTGTTTGCCAAAGTGGTGCTTGCTGCCTCTGTATTCGCCCTCGGGTGGATGTAACATACAGTGACGAAGATCTGGGGGAATTCACGGGGGAGGTAGAAGGGGCGCAGCCCCACCGTGATGTACTCGATGTCCGGTGTACAGACTGTCTCTTTGATCGACCAATTTTGACACCATCGTTGATTGATATAAAGACAGACTCCTCCTCCTCTCTCCTTTCCAGATTCTCTTGTTCGGTCCCCCCTCACAACATCAAAATGCGATAAATCAATGGCGTTATCAGGTATACTTTCATTTAACCATGTTTCAGTGAGACCGATCAGACACGCCTCCCTGTACTCAAACATGTATCTCGCTAGTGTGTTCAGTTCCTCCATTTTATTTGGCAACGATCGGACATTACCAAAAATCATCGTTGGGAGCGGGACCTTGGTGCCCCTCTTTCTGGTTCGTACCCTGAGCCCTCCTCGCCTCCCTCGTTTACGTGGCTTAATGTCCCTTGGGAATTCATCGTACTCCAGTGGGCGGGCACTCGGGGCGCTTCGGCGTAGCTGGAGCAGTTCGGTCGTAGTATAGGTAAGACTTTGAGATCGTGCCTCACCCTCCGTAGGAGAACTCGAAACAAGAACAGATACGAGTAATATAATCACCAACATGGTGGTTATATAGTTTCTCAGTCTCCCAAACAACATAATGAACTCAAAACAAAAATTCAACTCCAGTAAGAAAGACAGAAAATTAACGTCAAATTAACGTCAAAACAGAGCACAGATATAACCAGTGGTGGTCGCCACGGAGCGGCGCCCTATATCCATAATAAACATGTTTTGGTTCTAAGATTACTCGATCTAAATTATTTAGTTCGGCCTGTTTTTGAAAACCTTCCATATTTATTGAAAATAAAAATGGGGATCGAACTTCGCGCAGCAGTTTTCCAATTGATTGTAGCTGTCTTCACTGTCATTTTTGAGGTATTTTCATGCGCGTATGCATACGTAATGGTGTCACATAATATCCCATCTGATCAGGTACAAAATGGTGATATCCAGGTAAATGTCGACCTTCCGGGTCACGAAACAAAAACAATTCCTATCCATATTCTCCCAACCACTGATCGCCCAGATATGGTTTTAATTAAAGGGATATTTGAGTATTGGTCAAACTTAACTTTAGTAACCAAAACCTGCACTATTACTGTACAAAGTAATAGTTATAACTTTACTATGCTCGAAAAGTTGTTACAAACGACTATGAAAAACCCCAGTTATCATTAACAAAAAAAAGAGCCGTTACAACTCAAGAGGGCGCTATTTCAAAAAATCATTGGTTTCAGCCTTTTTTCATACAAAATTATGAATGTAATGTTCGTTAAAATAATGATTCAAAAGAGATATCATCAACGACTTTTTAAAAACTTATTCAGATTTTTTTCAAAGTAGTCTTCGAGCATTCTTAAAGATTTGTCTAAAAAGTCTAAATATCGCCCTGTGATGGCCGGTGAAGAATCTTTTGAATAAAAATATATTTATGGATATTTCAGCCGTTTCTGAACCGATTTTGATCAAATAAAGTTTATTCTGTCATTAAAATTGTATGTTCTTTCGAATTTGGCAGTCAGTTTGTTATTATCTCACAACAAATATCGGGGGGCACTTCGGGTATACCAATACTCAACACTACCTTTAATGACTCCCTTCCTTCCCGTGCCTACGCCAATCTGAAATGATATAAGGTTTGACAGCGGACATACAGCGGACATATAGCGGACTACGGAAAGTGAAAACAGCCGGAAATTGTTGATTTTCCACGATAAATCTTAGTGAATTGTCACTTTCTGCATCATATCATTCTGTAAATCTTCCCATTACTACTAAATGAAAATACGGAATCATCATCACGTTTTCATGAACTTTGTGAAGGAAGATATATATTTGTATATACTTGTGATATATGTTCCGCTAGTCCCGACTATGCAGATTTGAGGGAGTGAAAGCACATCGACTCTGAGTCTAAGATGTCCAACTGAATTGACCATTTTCCATGTAGACGTGGTGCATGTGGTGCATGAACTCATATCAAGAAGTGCATGACTTTAAGTGATGAGAATGACACGTATGATGGTGTATTCAAATGGCGAAAACCAAGAAACTGAAAACTAACTCTTCTAACGGGAGACCAGGAACTAAACAGTTTTCTAGTAAACTACCAAAGTACATAACAATTCAGAGCATCAACTCCGCACTATTTCATCTATTCAAATACGATGTACGTTGTGCTGTGTTAGACGAATCCGAATATCTGACTACTGAACTTTGTTCTATATACCCAAACTTAAACTTAAACATTTCCCGTCACTATAGCTTGATTTACATACAAAATGGCGCCCATAACACGGACCAACACTGGGCTGAAGAAATAAACACAATTGATAACGAACCCACGGATAAGCCTGATAATCCTGACCCCGATACCAACGTGAAAGCATCAACCGTGTCAGTCGAGACAACGCTAATCCTCGACAGACTTAGCTTTTTATCTAACGATGTTAACGAACTGAAAGAGAAAGTCAACAAAATCGAACAAAAAGCCAAAGGAAGGATTTCAAAACAACTACAAAAACAACGAGGACAACAACACCGAGGCTGACGGTCTGCTTCCAGAAGATAAAAACGCCGAAGATGATAATCTGCATTCAGACGACATCGACGCTGAGGCCGCTGATCTGTCTTCAGACGACATCGACGATGAGGCTGCTGAACTTTCTTCAGACGACATCGACGATGAGGCTGCTGATCTGTCTTCAGACGACATCGACGATGATGCTGCTGATCTGTCTTCAGACGACATCGGCGATGAGGCTGCTGATCTGTCTTCAGATGTCGACAACGCCGAAGAGGAAGATCTGTTTTCAGATGCCAATGATGACAAGGCTGCTGACCTGCGTCCAGATGACGACAGCGCCAAAGATGACAACCCGACATTAGAAAGCAGCAGAGACAAGGATGCTGACTCAGTTCTGGTAGTTGGCAATGACGAAATGTTATACCCTGCTTCTATTGACGAGCAGTTGAGAGAATACAAACAAACCCAATCAAATCGCTTTAAGCAACAAAAACAAGTTTTGATTGTTGGCGACTCCATGTGTAGATCTATTCAGCCGACTAAACTGTCTCTAGTATCACGAGTAGCATGTAAAACAATTCCTGGTGCTAAGGTCGGGGACGCCTTTGCAACAACAAAAAAACTCGCAAACAAACACAATGTGTCAGAAGTAGTTTTTCACCTAGGTACTAATAATATTGAAGCAAACGACCCCTCTGTGATAGCAACACAATTATAATCACTGGGGGAACACGTTTTGTCAACATGTGAAAGTGTAACGATGATTACAATAAGCTCCATCGTGCACAGGAGAAGTCCTAACGACACTAGCACTCGCAACAAAATTAATGAAGTCAATGCAAAGCTACGCGAGATTACTCGGTGTCATGCACAGGGTTTCATCGACCATAGCGATGTCGATGTCGAATTGCATCTTACAACCGACGGCCTACATTTTAACCCCGCTGGTGCTAAGGTGTTTGTAACTTCGATCAAGCAACACATCAATAAAACACCGGCCCTTGACATTCCCGACCTCCACAAAGACCAACGAGCCCCGTATTCACCATTATACGAGGCCATCACTAGCCCCTCCCCGCTATCCCGCAGTTACTCGGATGTCGCAGCAAACCGAGACGTCACGAGTAACGAAGGGGGGCATGAACCACGACCACGATACACTAGCTTCCGAAATACAAGACTGTATAGTGGTTGCTACAACTGTGGCGAGAAAAACCACAAACAGAAACATTGCAGATATGGTACCAAAATTCAATGTTTTTTATGTCGAGAATTCGGACATAAATCGAAATTTTGTGAACTTAATACACACTTTTAGGCCTCAGGCAAAGAGGACAATGCCGAATCTTCGTCTAAAATATGTACTAATAGTCGAATTATAACTTTAAGTGAAGGGAAAATTCCCCCAATGAAAAAAGGACTCAAATTTGTATTGATGAATATTCGAAGTCTTGTTAGTAAAATTGGTTTATTAGTTGATTTATTCTCAAATAATAAAATTGATGTGTTATGTTTAAATGAAACATTTTGTGATGACTCAATTACAAATGAAGAGTTGCTAATTAATGGTCTATGTATTGAACGGAAAGATAGAACACGCTCAGGTGGTGGCGTAGCTGTTTATATTTCTACTACTTTATATTACGTTAGACGTAAAGAATTTGAAAATGTTGATTTAGAACTGATTTGTTTGCAAATATATTTACCATTCCAAAAAGATATGCTGTTATTTTGTGTATATCGACCCCCAGGTTACGACTTGTCTTTTGTTGAACAGTTTAGAAAAATCATTTAATCATTGCACTCTACTGGAGAGAACACTAATGACATTTTGATTTTAGGTGATTTAAATTGCAATTTTTTAGGGAAGGTTAATACACCATTGTTCTCAAACATGATGTTTTTAATGAATTTGTATAATTTTCAACATTTATTGATACACCAACTCGTGTAACACACCAATCGAGTACCCTGATAGACACAATATTTACAACTAGAAACGAGAATATAATTGAGCATGGATGTATTCATACATCTTTGAGTGATCACTTTTCTGTGTATGCTATTCGTAGAATAAAATCATCAAATAAATGTCCTACTCAAAAAGGTAAAGTGATAAAATATCGATTAAATAAACAAGAGAATATGACTGAATTATTATGTATCTTGCAAACTACCTCATGGTTGCATCTCGATGAAGTTATTGATGCGAATGTATATTGGAAAGTGTGGAAAGAAACATTTGTCTCAATTATTGATGAGGTTTCACCTGTTAAAATGAAAAGAGTTCGCGATAAGTCACATTCATGGATTACAAAAGATATTAAAAAAATTAATGAATAAACGTGATATTATACATAGAACATTTTTAAAATTGAAAAGGAAACAACATATGCTCAATTATGAAGAAAGTCAATTATGTTTGAAGATGTGGAAGGATTATTAAAAGGTTCGAAACAAAGTAAGCATTTTATTAGAAAAAGAAAAAAGAAATTATTTTGTGTCTAAAATTGAAGAAAACAGTAATGATCCAAAGCGAATGTGGTCTTGTTTAAAAGAGCTATTACCATATACAAATTCTGCTCTCCCCGTAGTTTTTGAAATTGATGGAGACATGTGTAATAATGATGATATCATTGCAAATACATTTAATGACTTCTTTATTGATTCTAATGTTTTTAATGAATGTGTAAATGATTTGAATGAAGGCAACAAGTGTACTGTAAACCAAAATATTAACGTTGATATAAAGTCTATAAATGTTATATTGGAAACAGATTCTAGTGAATTGTTTGTATTTAAAGATGTAAATGAAAATGATGTACTAAAATTACTTTCAGATTTAGACCCTTGTAAAGCAACTGGCATTGATGGTATTAGTGCTTCGCATTTGAAACTTGCAACAAAAGAAATATTGAAAAGTATAACAACATTAATTAATTTATCATTACATTCTGGAATATACCCAAATGAATGGAAATGTTCAAAAGTAAGACCTATGTATAAAAAGGGTGCAAATCAAAAAATAGACAACTATCGACCTATATCTATATTACCAGTAGTAAGCAAGATAATAGAAAGAATAGTCCATAAGCAGCTTTATACGTACTTATCCTCACATAGTGTTTTGAATGACTCTCAATTTGGATTTAGACCCGGCCATTCAACCTCAGCAGCACTTGGTTCTTTGACTGATAGTTGGTTGAAATCTATTGATAGCGGACATGTAATAGATTCTATTTTTATTGATTTAAAACGCGCTTTTGACACTGTCGATACGGAAATCCTACTTGTCAAGTTACATAAGATAGGCTGCTCTGACCCTGTTATAAATTGGTTTGACTCCTACTTAAATAACAGGAGTCAATGAGTTATAATCCGTGACACTCTATCAGATGAAAGGTCTCTATCCCTCGGGGTACCACAAGGGTCCATATTAGGACCTCTTTTATTTTTGATTTATATTGATGATTTAGTGATGGCTTTGAAACATTGTCATGTAACCATGTATGCTGATGATACAACCCTTTATTACAGTAGTTCATCTGGAATTGATATTCAAAATAGAATACAAGAAGATATGAATAATGTTAAATTATGGCTCTATGCTAATAAATTGACATTAAATGTTGAGAAAACTAAATTAATATTTATAGGTACTCCGCAAAGATTAATTGATAAGGGAAATGTGCAAATAAAATTTAAAGGGACAATTATTGAACAATGTAAAAGTATTAAATGTCTCGGAGTAATTATTGATGAACATTTAAATTGGTCAGAACATGTTGATTATGTATGTAAAAAGGTATTTTTCAGTTTAAGTATGTTAAGGAGAATAAAGCCTTATGTTCCAAAAGATACTATGAAATTATTATATTTATGTTTGATTCAATCTCAAATTGATTATTGTTGCGAGATATCTATTCATCAAACAGAACGTATTATTAAATTACAAAAAAGGGCCGCAAGGATAATTTTATGCTGTAATTTTCATACAATATAAACATCCTTTATTTTATTCTTCTATATTCCTCTGGAATAATTTCGAAACAGAAAATGAAACAATATTTATTCAAAAACCTTGCCATATAGTCTAAAATTGTAATGAGTGATATCTTACTATTAAGTATTGTTTAGTATTTTTATATTTGTTATTTAAGTGATGAAATAATTATGTGAGCAACATTTATGTTGTTTTTTATATTATGAATAAACCCTATTAGACTTTTTTTTCTTCAAAATGTGTGTATATGAATTGCAGTATCTTGATATTTTTATTCTTTTAATGTAAACATTTATATATTTATGTACAATCGTAAAATTAATTTCAAATGTTTTTGTAACGATGTTTAAAAGTCATGTATTTATAACAACAATGTTTGTATACTGTATCCCAGGGCCCCATGGGAGACCAACTTATTGTTGAATGGGTCACCCTGGTAAAATATATTGAAATAAATAAAATAAATAAATAAATAAAATAGTATTATAACAAACCCGATATCATTTTCGGATTAACGAACCCGATTTAATTTTCGGATTATCGAACCCTATTCATTTTCGGACTAACGAACCTTCGGAATAACGAACCTTCGGAATAACGAACCCGATTTAATTTTAGGAATAGCGAACCTTCGAAACAACGAACCTTCGGAATAACGAACCTTCGGAATAACGAGCTCTAACCCTATCTTTGAGGCATGAAGCTTGTCTGTTTCATGTGTCCCCTGCAACTTTAACCATAGTCACCTAAAGAAATTACATGGTAGAGACTGTCTAACTGGTTGAGTGGTTGACGAAGGGGGATATCAGGTGTTTTAAGATCATTGGACTACGGTAGAATCTGTAGCAAGAATTTATACCAATTACATACTACAATAATTGCATAAACTGTGGTTTCGACGAATAAACCTTTGTCATGGAATTTCTAATTTCGGCACATTTGGATCAAAATAAAACCTGTAACGTTGACAATTTGTTTTGATTTATACTTTTTAGTTGAGATGAAAATAAAAAAAGATCAAATTTGTAATGAAAAATCAAGCCATGTCATGAATACAGCGTTTTAAATATGCTTATCAGCATTTATATAGGTGAGTTGACGTTCCATTTTTTGCTATTTTTGAAAACAGACCTTGCTGTGGTTAAATTGACCGTGACAAGTCATGCATGAAAGACAAGGATGCTGACTCAGTTCTGGTAGTTGGCAATGACGAAATGTTATACCCTGCTTCTATTGACGAGCAGTTGAGAGAATACAAACAAACCCAATCAAATCGCTTTAAGCAACAAAAACAAGTTTTGATTGTTGGCGACTCCATGTGTAGATCTATTCAGCCGACTAAACTGTCTCTAGTATCACGAGTAGCATGTAAAACAATTCCTGGTGCTAAGGTCGGGGACGCCTTTGCAACAACAAAAAAACTCGCAAACAAACACAATGTGTCAGAAGTAGTTTTTCACCTAGGTACTAATAATATTGAAGCAAACGACCCCTCTGTGATAGCAACACAATTAGAATCACTGGGGGAACACGTTTTGTCAACATGTGAAAGTGTAACGATGATTACAATAAGCTCCATCGTGCACAGGAGAAGTCCTAACGACACTAGCACTCGCAACAAAATTAATGAAGTCAATGCAAAGCTACGCGAGATTACTCGGTGTCATGCACAGGGTTTCATCGACCATAGCGATGTCGATGTCGAATTGCATCTTACAACCGACGGCCTACATTTTAACCCCGCTGGTGCTAAGGTGTTTGTAACTTCGATCAAGCAACACATCAATAAAACACCGGCCCTTGACATTCCCGACCTCCACAAAGACCAACGAGCCCCGTATTCACCATTATACGAGGCCATCACTAGCCCCTCCCCGCTATCCCGCAGTTACTCGGATGTCGCAGCAAACCGAGACGTCACGAGTAACGAAGGGGGGCATGAACCACGACCACGATACACTAGCTTCCGAAATACAAGACTGTATAGTGGTTGCTACAACTGTGGCGAGAAAAACCACAAACAGAAACATTGCAGATATGGTACCAAAATTCAATGTTTTTTATGTCGAGAATTCGGACATAAATCGAAATTTTGTGAACTTAATACACACTTTTAGGCCTCAGGCAAAGAGGACAATGCCGAATCTTCGTCTAAAATATGTACTAATAGTCGAATTATAACTTTAAGTGAAGGGAAAATTCCCCCAATGAAAAAAGGACTCAAATTTGTATTGATGAATATTCGAAGTCTTGTTAGTAAAATTGGTTTATTAGTTGATTTATTCTCAAATAATAAAATTGATGTGTTATGTTTAAATGAAACATTTTGTGATGACTCAATTACAAATGAAGAGTTGCTAATTAATGGTCTATGTATTGAACGGAAAGATAGAACACGCTCAGGTGGTGGCGTAGCTGTTTATATTTCTACTACTTTACATTACGTTAGACGTAAAGAATTTGAAAATGTTGATTTAGAACTGATTTGTTTGCAAATATATTTACCATTCCAAAAAGATATGCTGTTATTTTGTGTATATCGACCCCCAGGTTACGACTTGTCTTTTGTTGAACAGTTTAGAAAAATCATTTAATCATTGCACTCTACTGGAGAGAACACTAATGACATTTTGATTTTAGGTGATTTAAATTGCAATTTTTTAGGGAAGGTTAATACACCATTGTTCTCAAACATGATGTTTTTAATGAATTTGTATAATTTTCAACATTTATTGATACACCAACTCGTGTAACACACCAATCGAGTACCCTGATAGACACAATATTTACAACTAGAAACGAGAATATAATTGAGCATGGATGTATTCATACATCTTTGAGTGATCACTTTTCTGTCTATGCTATTCGTAGAATAAAATCATCAAATAAATGTCCTACTCAAAAAGGTAAAGTGATAAAATATCGATTAAATAAACAAGAGAATATGACTGAATTATTATGTATCTTGCAAACTACCTCATGGTCGCATCTCGATGAAGTTATTGATGCGAATGTATATTGGAAAGTGTGGAAAGAAACATTTGTCTCAATTATTGATGAGGTTTCACCTGTTAAAATGAAAAGAGTTCGCGATAAGTCACATTCATGGATTACAAAAGATATTAGCAAATTAATGAATAAACGTGATATTATACATAGAACATTTTTAAAATTGAAAAGGAAACAACATATGCTCAATTATGAAGAAAGTCAATTATGTTTGAAGATGTGGAAGGATTATAAAAAGGTTCGAAACAAAGTAAGCATTTTATTAGAAAAAGAAAAAAGAAATTATTTTGTGTCTAAAATTGAAGAAAACAGTAATGATCCAAAGCGAATGTGGTCTTGTTTAAAAGAGCTATTACCATATACAAATTCTGCTCTCCCCGTAGTTTTTGAAATTGATGGAGACATGTGTAATAATGATGATATCATTGCAAATACATTTAATGACTTCTTTATTGATTCTAATGTTTTTAATGAATGTGTAAATGATTTGAATGAAGGCAACAAGTGTACTGTAAACCAAAATATTAACGTTGATATACAGTCTATAAATGTAATATTGGAAACAGATTCTAGTGAATTGTTTGTATTTAAAGATGTAAATGAAAATGATGTACTAAAATTACTTTCAGATTTAGACCCTTGTAAAGCAACTGGCATTGATGGTATTAGTGCTTCGCATTTGAAACTTGCAACAAAAGAAATATTGAAAAGTATAACAACATTAATTAATTTATCATTAAATTCTGGAATATACCCAAATGAATGGAAAAGTTCAAAAGTAAGACCTATGTATAAAAAGGGTGCAAATCAAAAAATAGACAACTATCGACCTATATCTATATTACCAGTAGTAAGCAAGATAATAGAAAGAATAGTCCATAAGCAGCTTTATACGTACTTATCCTCACATAGTGTTTTGAATGACTCTCAATTTGGATTTAGACCCGGCCATTCAACCTCAGCAGCACTTGGTTCTTTGACTGATAGTTGGTTGAAATCTATTGATAGCGGACATGTAATAGATTCTATTTTTATTGATTTAAAACGCGCTTTTGACACTGTCGATACGGAAATCCTACTTGTCAAGTTACATAAGATAGGCTGCTCTGACCCTGTTATAAATTGGTTTGACTCCTACTTAAATAACAGGAGTCAAAGAGTTATAATCCGTGACACTCTATCAGATGAAAGGTCTCTATCCCTCGGGGTACCACAAGGGTCCATATTAGGACCTCTTTTATTTTTGATTTATATTGATGATTTAGTGATGGCTTTGAAACATTGTCATGTAACCATGTATGCTGATGATACAACCCTTTATTACAGTAGTTCATCTGGAATTGATATTCAAAATAGAATACAAGAAGATATGAATAATGTTAAATTATGGCTCTATGCTAATAAATTGACATTAAATGTTGAGAAAACTAAATTAATATTTATAGGTACTCCGCAAAGATTAATTGATAAGGGAAATGTGCAAATAAAATTTAAAGGGACAATTATTGAACAATGTAAAAGTATTAAATGTCTCGGAGTAATTATTGATGAACATTTAAATTGGTCAGAACATGTTGATTATGTATGTAAAAAGGTATTTTTCAGTTTAAGTATGTTAAGGAGAATAAAGCCTTATGTTCCAAAAGATACTATGAAATTATTATATTTATGTTTGATTCAATCTCAAATTGATTATTGTTGCGAGATATCTATTCATCAAACAGAACGTATTATTAAATTACAAAAAAGGGCCGCAAGGATGATTTTATGCTGTAATTTTCATACAATATAAACATCCTTTATTTTATTCTTCTATATTCCTCTGGAATAATTTCGAAACAGAAAATGAAACAATATTTATTCAAAAACCTTGCCATATAGTCTAAAATTGTAATGAGTGATATCTTACTATTAAGTATTGTTCAGTATTTTTATATTTGTTATTTAAGTGATGAAATAATTATGTGAGCAACATTTATGTTGTTTTTTATATTATGAATAAACCCTATTAGACTTTTTTTTCTTCAAAATGTGTGTATATGAATTGCAGTATCTTGATATTTTTATTCTTTTAATGTAAACATTTATATATTTATGTACAATCGTAAAATTAATTTCAAATGTTTTTGTAACGATGTTTAAAAGTTTAAAAATCACACTATTAGCCCTATTTAGACAACGCTGTACTTTCTTTAGTTGCATTCCGTTTTGCTGTAGTCGTCATTGTATAGTCTCTTTTTTAAAGAAACTTACATTTCCAAAATGCCCCACACTCGTTCAATCACTGTCAATGGGCTTAATCGGTTTTGTTTTGGCTCCATGTAATTTGGTTTTAAATGACAACTATGTGTTCTTTTAAATGCTACAATTTGAATTTAGTTTTATAATAATAGGCATGTTAGGACTCCCAAAATAACTTTCAAGCTGTACACCCCAGTGCTTTCTATAGTCCTAATTAACTTGGTTCACTGAGTTGGACCAAATGTGTTAGGCAAATCCCTCTATCTATATTTTTTTTTTTTTGTGTGTGTGTTGTATTCATAAAATACATTTTGTAAGTTTCTTAAGTACTTCCAATTCTATGTAATTCCAGTGTAAATCAATTGTACTTGCCTTTTTGCATCCACGTATACATGTTATGCATTTAGAGAAGGCTCGACTTTATTTTTGCTTTTATTTTTTTGTACTCTATTTAACCCGTCATAGAAAGCATTTTCAGTCGCTGAATTCAATGCAACCAGTTAATTGTGTTGCTCCCAGTTTATGTATAAACACTTTATCTACCTTCCTAAACACCTTTCTTGTTGCGACCTAAAAAACATTCCTTTCCCTTTCTTCGTTTGTTTTCTTCTTTTTTTCTTCCTCTATTCTTCCCAAGCGCTCTATCTTGTTTATTTTCAAACTTCACTGTCGTTCATAGGTACTATGTTCTCGGTGGTGGCCGAGATCTGTTCAGGTGCACCCAAACTGGTCATGATGGGTACTATTATTTGTTATGCTTGTATTTTTGTTTTGCTTCTGCACATTATCACCCGCACGTTATCACACGCACCGACCACGTACGTAGTAAACGCATTAGTGTTAATATATTGTCTTATTAAATGGAGACATCTTTATTAAATCTTCCGCACCCAATCACTCATGATGTGAGTATAAATAGTCGCACTGAGGACTGTAAATATAATACACCAGATGAATTTAATTCTACCTTCTATAATAAAGTTGACAATTTTTCGTTATTGCATATTAATGCCAGAAGTCTAAATAGAAACTTTGATTATTTTGAAAATTTATTACAGTCTTTAAATAATTTTGAATTTTCTGTTATTGGAATAAGCGAAACCTGGTTACATTCCAGCTTACCTCAATTGTTTAATATACCCAATTATAGACTAATCCGAGCAGATCGCACAGAGAGGAGAGGCGGTGGAGTTGCTTTTTATGTTCATGAAAAGCTAACATTTAGAATTCGTGATGATATTAAATTGGAACAAGCCGAGGCATTGTTTATTGAAGTTGAAAATCCTGAATTTAAAAATGTGATAATAGGTTTAATTTATAGACCTCCAAACACAAATTTTGATATGTTTTATAATACCTTTGAAGCTTGTTTAAATAATTTAATAAATGAAAATAAATATGTATATTTTCTTGGTGACTTTAATATTAATTTCCTTCCCTCAGCTCGTAATAATAATTCCGATAGGTTCAAACAATTAATATATTCATATGGTTTTGATTCATTGATTAATAAACCTACTCGAATTAATACTCATTCATCAACTCAGATTGATAATATATTTTGTAATATACATAATAAAAAGGTTTCAGCCGGTTTATTATGCTCTGAGGTATCAGATCATATACCCATATTTTGTACATGTGAATTTAAAAATATTTGTTATAAAACACATGATATTCATATGCAACGGAAAGAAACGGAACATAATATTCAATTATTTATACAGGATCTAGAAATAGAAGACTGGGCTAATGTTTATGAAAGTGATAATGTTAATAAAGCTTATGAAAATTTGCATGATAAATTGCAATATTTATATGATAAAAATATCCCTTTAGTAAGAATAAAATATAAGAATAATAAACCCCAAAATCCTTGGATTACTAAAGGCATTCTTAAATCAATTAAGACTCGTAATCGTTTGTATAAAATATTTGTACGAAATCCTATTGATGCAAATTCAATAAAATATAAAACATATCGCAATAAATTAACAAAAATAATTCGCATATCTCGTAAATTATACTTTTCTAGAAGACTGGAGTCACTTAGCTCCAACACAAATGCCACTTGGAAGGTGCTAAAGGAAGTTATGGGAATAAAAACAGATCCCCTTCCGAAAGAGGACCTAATTTTAAAAGGTGATAAAATTGCAGATTCCGATGATATTCCTAAAGCCTTTAACTCATTCTTTACTAATGTCGGGCCCCAGCTTGCTAGTAAAATTGATAATACGACTATTCCCTTTAATAATTTTCTTCCTGAGCGTAATCCACAATCTCTATTTTTAAAACCTACCAATGCTAATGAAATTATTAATATAACTAAATCACTTAAAGCTTCTAAATCTCAAGGATACGATAACATTAATACGTCTCTCTTAAAAAAGATTATTTACTTTATTGCTGATCCTTTAAGTCATATTTTTAATCAATCTTTATTACAAGGTATTTACCCAAACCTCTTTAAAATATCAAAGGTTACCCCCATTTAAAAAAAAGATGATCCCCATGAAATTAGTAATTATCGACCTATATCTATTCTATTTAGTATATCTAAAGTCTTAGAAAAAATAGTTTATAATAGATTATATAATTTTTTGAATATGCATAATATCTTAAACCCTAATCAATATGGTTTTAGAAAAAACCACTCCACTGACTTAGCTTTAGTTAAAATTTATGATAAAATTACTAATGCTATGGCCAATAAAGAACATGTAATTGGTGTTTTTTTAGATCTTAGTAAAGCATTCGATACGCTTGATCATAAATTATTACTCTCTAAACTTTGTCATTATGGTATTAGGGGAAATGCATTATTATGGTTTAGAAATTATTTGGCTGATAGAAAACAATATGTTTCATTCAATGGTCAAGATTCTGATATTTTATCAGTCAAATGCGGAGTCCCTCAAGGCTCTATTTTAGGACCACTTTTATTTTTGTTATATATTAATGATATCACTAACACATCCCCTTACTTGTCATTTGTTTTATTCGCAGATGATACTAACATATTTTATTCGAATAAGAATTTGAATTTATTAGTTACTAAACTAAATGAAGAGTTAGTGAAAGTCACTGAATGGTTCAAATGTAATAAGCTCTCTCTTAATATTAAAAAGACACATTTTATGTATTTTAAACACGCTAACTCGCACATGGTTAACCCCCCAATTAATATTAATATTGATAATAAACCCATTGAACAAAAAGCAACATCAACTTTTTTTAGGGGTGATAATCGATGAACATTTAACATGGAACGCTCATTTACATCATGTAGCAACATGTATGTCCAAAGGTTTAGGTATAATTAATAAATTAAAGTACATTTTACCCCAATCTACTCTATTTTTATTATATAATACTTTGATACTCCCATACATTACTTACTGTAACATTGTTTGGGCCAATTGTGGTGTAACCAAATTGCATCCTATCTTATTATTACAAAAAAGAGCTATCCGACTATGTTCAGGATCTGACTTCTTAGCTCACACGAATCCTGTATTTTGTAGGTTTAAAATATTGAAAGTTAATGACTTAAATACCTTCCAAGTGGCAATCTTTATGTTTAAATATATTAATAAACAACTTCCCTCCTCTTTCAATGATTTGTTTATTTTAAATAATGCACTCCACCATTACCCAACTCGTATTGCTGGAAATGTTCATTTATTAAACCCCAGACTATTATTATTTTATAAATCGATCAGGCATCATGGTCCCGATATTTGGAACAATTTACCCCCAAATGTTAAAATATGTTCCTCTCTGCATTCTTTTAAGTTGACACTGAAGTATAATATGATAAAATCCTACGCTGATATTTAAATTGAAAAAAGTTACTCACAGTACTTTATGTAAAATAAAAAAAAAAACACAAACCAAAATTATTAGTTGCAGACTGCACCCGCACCTGCACATGCACCGCACCTACATGACTCCAGTTTCTCATACATTTAATAGTGATTAAAGAGAGGTTATGTTGACAATTCGTTCGCGAGGCCACCATCGATATCAAGCTATTCGCTCATGATGGTGGTCTCCTGCGTTTTCCCCATCTTCTTACCTCATTTTTTTTTTTAAACATAAATATAAGTATATTTCTATTTCTTGTTTATTGTATCAAATCAATGATTGTAATAATGCACAATTTTATCATTTGTAACTATCGCTGCTTGTTGATTGAATTGATGCAGTTTTGTACATGCTTTACTTTTGTAATTTTTGCTTATTCATATTTGTATAATTTGTATTTGAAAACGCAGAAATAAAACAAATAAAAACAAAAAACAAAACAAAACATGTCAAGATAAATGAACGTTACATGGCTGAGTAATGAGCAAAGTGCAAAGTGATATTGACTCATTGCAATGACTTTGTACATGTTTACAACTATCCAGTGAATAGTTTAACAACTGAATACTTTAAACCTAAATATCTTTTTAACGGAAAGGAAATTCGAAGAAAACAAACGAAACTTGTTCCATCCTTCTATAATGTCAATACGAATACAACAAGGTATGAGCAATGAGGGAACCGCTAGAATTCCAATTTGATTTTTCAGGATTTGGACAATGTTACTAGATCCCTTTAAATAAATATGTATTTGTTTTAGTGATGACTGTATATATACCTCAACGTTGTATAAATATTCTTGCAGTTGGAATGGCAATTGTCATTACTTTTGTTTTTAACATTGATCAAGAGGATGTGATAGTATTGTTAATATTTGAATTTTAAAATTGATATGACAGTAGCAAATCAACTTTTACATTAAAAATGTTACACTAAAATGTCCAATAGAGGACTAGTTTTAAACAAAAGCACTGAACATGTATATTATACTTGCTTTCTTGAATGGTTGATAAATCATTATTTATTCTAAAGTTTCCATTGTACTGATTTTCTTTAATTTTTGTACGCAGTATATATTCCATTGGATTGTACAATTGCATTGTAATCATAGATATTTGCAATGACTGTGACATGAGCATGCCACTGTCTTGTCATAACGAATTGATTTATTCGTTATGATTTTAATTCTAAAGTTTTTATGTCAACATAAGCAATTATTGTTTTCAATAGTAATACTGCAGTAAGAGGGCGTGCGCTTCCCAATTATGAGATCCCGAGTTCGGAATTGAATACTGGCCCAGGTGTATGAATGGAGACCCGGTATGTAAGAGGTGAAAGTCTGTATGTGAATTTTCTTTTCAATGCCCAATGCGTTTGGAAGGAATGCTTCCCAGGGAGTGAGGATAGTTTACAAAATGTGCGCGGGCTGGATTGTATCCTATATCCGGAGTAATAATAGTGTAAAGCGATTTAATATAGAGATGATTTTGTATCATGTTAGGCGATAGGCCTATATACATCGATCATATTATTCAAAGATCTTATCACATTTTAGTCTACAATATGAAATGTGCAAACACTTTTAGAGATTTGTAGGAACAAGATCATTATGTGATATCCTTATTTATAGTCCCGTTTGCCAATTTATATTCAATTGTATGCCTCCTTATCATTAATTTGTTTGTCAAGATGCTGACATGATAAACATATTTTCTTTGTGTGTATGTGGGTTTGTGTTTGTGTGTGCGTGAGTGCGTGAATGTGTGTACTCATGTGTTTGTTCAGTCGATAAGTCAATGAGTCTTGTAAGAACTGCTAGAGTTCCAAATAAGTTTTGAGGATTTTGGCAATGTTACCAGATACATTTCAGCTCGAGTGTGATCTTGTGTTTGCTTGTGTTTGTGTGTGTGAGTGCGCGAATGTGTGTACTCATCTGTTTGTACAGTCGATATGATGACAAGTGTTTATGTCCTAAACTATATACCTTAAACGTAAATTAACGTTGATGCATATCGTAATTATGTATGTATATTTAACTGTTATCGATATGTTGTTGTTTTTTTTCGTTTGTAGGAATACAGAACAAAAATGGTAAGTGTGTGTAAGGCATTCTAAATCTGATCCTGATGACATAGATTATGCAGTGTAAAATTGTTTCTTTATTGAATGTATGTCTCGATTTTTATCAGATATGTTCATGTGTAATTATCTTCAACGTTGTATATATAACGTACATATTTGTAATGATTGATTAAATAAAATTGAAGTTGAAGTTTATTAAATTCAATATGATAAATTATCATATTAAATGATCATATCTCGGTTTTGTGTTGGGAAAATATTTAAGATGTATAATGAGCCAAATAATGTACATTCGAAAGCTTGTATTCATTGTTAACAATATGTATTCCGAATCGTTGTTTTGTAATGCATATATATACGATCCTTTTTTGAATAAAAGAATTATTAACAGAATTTGTAAAATATCATTGTCTGTATTGAAGTTGTGTATAATACCGTATAATTGTCTTGGCGCACTATGAAATATGAAATTAGCACAATATAAATACAAAAAAAAATATACAGTGTAATAATATTCAAAGTGTGGAGGGAGATCGCAGAGACCATTGACATACGGTATCAAAGACTTCTTCCAAGAAATGACCACGATGACCGACAATTTTCGTCACAATAAGAAGGTACTTACAATAAACGTACGTACATGTATATATATATGAGGTAACCAAAAATTAGCATGTCCAAAATAACAAGCACAAATACACAGGCGTCAGTTATATCCATGACAGCAATAGAAAGGCAAAATGTGCATATCAAATTTACATATCAATAATACATGTAACAATGTAGATAAGGAAGCTGGTTTAACAAGTAAAGGTACATGTATATAGACTGTTCTACTTGGGTCCAGAATATTCTTCTTGAAATTTCATATTCAAAATGTTGCCTACAATAAGTGCTGTAGTTTTTCATTTCCCCCAAACATGATGTTTACCTGTCACACACATAAAACAACAACGGCAGGACAGTTTTATTTAGGTTTACCTGTACTCCGCGATCTGTAATTTTGTCTTCTTCTCATATTGATATACATAAATGGCAATTCCAAAGTGCTGGTGAATTTTACTAGAATAATAATTTTACTGCGTTTGAAGCAATGTTATTCTCCGAAACAAACAAACAAACAAACAAAACAAACAAACAAACAAACAAACAAACAAACACAAACAAACATAACAAATAAAACTTATACATATAAAAACGACTATAGACTGAGATAGATACATGATTTCAAGAAATAATAATGATAACAATAAAAACATTTCTACATTGCAGCCACTATATATGTAACTCCAATGCGCTTATCAAGAGCTCCATTATTGATCGAAAAAAAGAACAAATAAATGTAAACAAACTAAAACTTTAAGAAAAAAAACATACAATTTGAATGACAGAATAAACTTTATTTAATCAAAATCGGTTTAGAAATGGCTGAAATATATATAAACATAACCGTTTGTAATAATTGTGGGGCCAAACAGTTATTCGATCATTTTGAACCAGCCGTTACAATTTTGTAGAAAATGCTTTCTCTTTTAAAAAAAATTACAAAAGAGGTCTTTAAATACTTGTTGATTATCTTTCTATCTAATCACTTTTTAAATAAAACATCACATGCACAATATTTTATTTTTAAATGGTTAAAACCAAAGAGTTTTTAGAGAGCGCCCATTTGAGTTTTAACGGCTCTTTTTGAATGATTACAGGCTTCATACTTAGGCGTTTGTTATTTTGTGTTCCTTTCGAGCATGGTGGAGTTATAACTATTAGTTTGTTATGTAATCTATTTGATTTGAATTAATTGTTGTTTTTTGCATTAATGTATAAATCGGTCTGTGATACGTGCCTTTCGTAGTTTACTATTCAAGTTCAGTACATGTGTGTTTTTTCTTATTCCAACAAGATATACTTATAGTTACGTGTATATACAGAATACGTCATTATCATGCATATTTAAATGTTTAGGTATACATTTACGTGCTGGCATCAATGAATTTTCATATGTAACACAATCTTACTGTTATGCCTATCTTATGGCTGCATACTGATGCATATTCATACATTTGTATAATTAAGATGCATCATGTGTAGCCTACATGAGTGCATTTGCATAATGCTAGCACATGTAATGTATTGACTATATATCTTAATGCACATAGTATATTTACATATGCATTTTCTTAGGTTTATGCATAATATGCCAATTCATTTAGATATACATGTACGAATTGTTTTGTTTTCTGTGTATTACTCTATGGAGATGGGAATACTATTTCATCTTTTTCTATTTCATGCCATGATTATAAAATAAAGCAACAGATTTAATGTGGAAACTTGTGAATTCCTTCTGGTTTTATTTCTGAGTTCTTTATATAATGATGACAAACTGTAGGCCTACTACATGTATATTGAGCTGATTGACATAATTTCAAATGAATACTTGCACATAAGTAATGAATAATTAATTATTATAGCAGTAGCTACGGGTGGCACATGCCCCCCAATAATGTGAAATTAACCAACAAACTCGCTGAAAATAAAGAATACATTATAAAGTGTGCTTCCCCTAATAATTTGCGTGACCCCCCCCCCTCCCCCCCCCCCTCAGTCCGACCACGATACGCCACTGAATCCTAGCATATACAATAGACCGTAGCCCATATTCATGTTTGATGACATTCTGCTGATTTGGATAATAGTGCGAAGGAAACAAAATAAAATATTGTTGGACTAAAAACTAACAAGGATTATCTGAGCTAGTCTCTTTTTTGCCTTCTGTTATTACAGTGCTGTCATATTTTATGTTAAACAATTTGTTTTCTTCTTTTTAAGTTGTAATTTTTTATCTCATAAACAAATGGCAATGGCAATGGTCATTGATAATTGACCGAATTGGAAGCCATTTCCTTCATAGAAACAACGCGATTACTGCTAGCTTGTTATTAGAGCAGATATAAGAATATTTATTTTGATTTGATAAAAAAAAAACTGTTGCCAGCAACCTAACACATCAGAAACGGCTTTAACGATCGGTTAACCATTTTCATGTCAGCATTATCTACTCGATCAACCATGGTTTATCACTTAGCAATGACCACATAACATGTTAAGCCTCATCATCAAAACCTACCCATCATACAACTAAGCTGGCCAGACTTGTATGTTTTATATTCAAGTGTTTGTTAATACGGGAATAGACTGAGATAATTAAAACCGCGATTAATACATAATTTTATATTGCTGTTGATGAAAATCTCAGACCGATTATTTAAATTATAAATTGAGTCAATGAGTCATGTATTTAATATCATAACCGACATCACGCCATCACGAATAAATAGAAAAAACTTGAAATTAAATAAAGATGAATGATATTTAACTTTGCACCGTTCTGCGAAGTATACGCATTTGGGTTTTCAGTGGGGGCACCAGGGGTGCCTTGTATTTGCATGAGGGGCACAGATTTTCACCATCACCTGACAAAAAAGGTGTGTCATTACCAATTCAGCCGACTAAAATTTGTATTTACTTTTGGAATAACGTATGATTTTTGCCGATTTCCTTTATCCATTAGTCCGCAAGATTTTTTTTGGAAGGGGGTTGTAGCTGAGGGCACATAAACAGCCCCGCCCCCCTGTGGCTACGCACCAGCTGTACAAAACGTTTGCTCATGCGGCAGGAAGGCAACTTTTAACAATAGGTTCAATGTGCCCTTTATTCATGATAATATGATTTGATGTTTACCGTTCAAGTTCAAGTATATCGTTCCAGGTAAATGATTATAATCACAGTTCAAAGGGCCATTTCTTCTAGTTGAGTATTGGTCAAACTTAACTTTAGTAACCAAAACCTGCACGATTACAGTACAAACTAATAGTTATTACTTCACCATGCTCGAAAAGTATACACAATTACAAACCACAAAATAAAACCCCTGTTATCATTCAAAAAGAGCCGTTACAACTCGAAGTGTCAAATTAACGCCAGCGCGAAGAACTAGCGTTCTAGGTCTATAATACGGGACTGTAGTGCAGTGCGCGGTAATAGTACGTGTAATATGTACATGTATTGCAAGCCCCGTTTGTTCGCCTTTCGTTTCGGAGTCGCGCTAACACACGGAGACAAGTCCATGAGGCTTTTTTGCGGAATGGAGGGAAAAATCATAAACCTTATCTACCTGATAGTTGGATCACATATTGGAGAGTGAATTGCTGGTAAGTACCGTATCATATGTATAGTTTTAAGCACAATTAGCGTGCACAAAAATATTTAGTTTCAGTTCTCTATCAGGACGACCTAGATCGCTAGCGACTCGCGCTAGCGTTCTCTAAAAAGTGATGTCCGGACGTCAAACACTTTTATATAATATTTTGAAAGCAAATTGCACAACAATTAGAGCATTTGA
The DNA here is from genome assembly GCA_037951105.1 of Echinarachnius parma. Classification (NCBI taxonomy): domain Eukaryota; kingdom Metazoa; phylum Echinodermata; class Echinoidea; order Clypeasteroida; family Echinarachniidae; genus Echinarachnius; species Echinarachnius parma. Next base: position 32,409 of record JBAMJV010010259.1, on the reverse strand, counting down.
TTGGGAATTATTATCATTTCCCATGTTTTTTTCGATGATCTTTCATATGGAACTGAAATCAACCAAATCTGTTGGAATTAATTTTTGGGGGGCACTTCGGAAAATACCAATACTCAACGCTCCCTTTAATGATTACGTCGTTGACGTTAAACTATATTTTTTCCACTTGAAGAATTAATCGTGAAGGAAACTAGTTGCGATTGCCAATATTTGCGAAATGCGACATATTATGGCAAATCGGCGTTTATATTGTCTACCAGGCTTCATAGTGAAAACGATATTTTAACATTTATGTGGCCCAAAATGCTGAATTTGCCGGTCGTTTTCTATTTTGTATTTGCATGCAGTGTGACGGTAAGTTATTATTGTATTACAATTATATTAACTTTTCCTGATATATAGGATCAGTTCACAACATTGCAGTAAACTTAATCGTACAGACATACATTCGCTGATGGGTGACAAGAGAGGAATATTGTGTGTTATGTTAAATTGTACTCGGTAAAAATCAGGCTGTGTAAAGCATAAGTGCACTCTATAGTTGTACATGCTGGAATGATCAAAAGGGAGTGAAGAGAATGCAGAATGAGGAGACATTAAGTGATGGATTGATTGTTGGTGTATATAAATATGATGACCAAGGTTATCATCTTAGACGCAGGTCTCTCTGGGAGAACAGTGTAGAATCTCTGAAGAGGCTAACCTGGACACATTTAACTTGAAACATACATTATCACTACTACATTATTTTACATTCTAGTTCAACTCAGTTCAGTTGGTCTTAATTATGTTACATGGAATATCCGGAATGTTCGGATCTTACCATACACGGCCTCCGTTTTTGTTTTACTTATTTCGACAGTATTGATAAATTTTGATGTTTCCGGTGAGTTTCCCAATATTGTTATTCGGCATTAAAATTTTCTAGTTACATTGTCAAAATCCACAAAACCTAATTTGGAACTCTAGTTGTTCTCTTTAAATGCCTTGATGAATTCCTATGACAAATAGATGCATGGAAAAGGTTTCGGTTATCCGAATTTCCCTTTTAATTACGAATCCATTTACGGTATAAATGTTCGAATTTGTATTTATCCAATGGAAAATGAACTGCTTACAAAGTCAGTGCAATAAATCAGCCTGTCGAAATTATACTATGCTAAATAAATAGAATAACATGAACAAAAACATGAATTAATGAATGAAGGAAAGAACTTTACACCGTTGTGAGAGCAAAACAAATACACAGTGGCGTTTTAGTGGGAGCACCAGGGGGCTCTTGCATTTTCGTCAGATCACAGGTTAAAAACAAAACTAACAAGAACAATACGCCTTTTCCAACTTAGCCGACTGAAAACTGTATTTACCTCTGATTTCGGCTGATTTTCTTCGTCGATTTTTTCCCGCAAACCTAATAATTTTCATGGGGGTGGCGCATGGGGGCACAGAAACCCCCTTTCCTTGTAGCAATGCCCCTGGTAAAGCATTCGCCATGGAAAGGTATCTTTTAACAATAATGTACAGTTCAAAGGGCCATTTCTTCACGCAAAAGTGTGATTTAATGATTACGTCGATGAAGTTAAACTATATCTTTTCCATTTGAAGAATTAATCGTGAAGGAAACTAGTTGCGATTGCCAATATTTGCGAAATGCGACATATTATGGCAAATCGGCGTTTATATAGTTACCAGGCTTCATAGTGAAAACGATATTTTAACATTTATGTGGCCCAAAATGCAGAATTTTCCGGTCGTTTTCTGTTTTGTATTTGCATGCAGTTCACGGTAAGTTATTATTGTATTACAATTATATTAACATTTCCTGATATATAGGATCAGTTCACAACATTGCAGTAAACTTAATCGCACAGACATACATTCGCTGATTGGTGACAAGAGAGGAATATTGTGTGTTATGTTACTATGTACTCGGTAAAAATCAGGCTGTGTAAATCATGAGTGCACTCTATAGTTGTACATGCTGGAATGATGCAAAGGGAGTGAAGAGAGTGCAGAATGACGGGACATTAAGTGATGGATTGATTGTTGGTGTATATAAATATGATGACCAAGGTTATCATCTTAGACGCAGGTCTCTCTGGGAGAACAGTGTAGAATCTCTGAAGAGGCTAACCTGGACACATTTAACTTGAAACATACATTATCACTACTACATTATTTTACATTCCAATTCAACTCAGTTCAGTTGGTCTTAATTATGTTACATGGAATATCCGGAATGTTCGGTTCTTACCATACACGGCCTCCGTTTTTGTTTTACTTATTTCGACAGTATTGATAAATTTTGATGTTTCCGGTGAGTTTCCCAATATTGTTATTCGGCATTAAAATGTTCTAGTTACATTGTCAAAATCCACAAAACCTAATTTGGAACTCTAGTGGTTCTCTTTAAATGCCTTGATGAATTCCTATGACAAATAGATGCATGGAAAAGGTTTCGGTTATCCGAATTTCCCTTTTAATTACGAATCCATTAACGGTATAAATGTTCGAATTTGTATTTATCCAATGGAAAATGAACTGCTTACAAAGTCAGTGCAATAAATCAGCCTGTCGAAATTATACTATGCTAAATAAATAGAATAACATGAACAAAAACATAAATTAATGAATGAAGTAAAGAACTTTGCACCGTTGTGAGAGCAAAACAAATACACAGTGGCGTTCCAGTGGGAGCACCAGGGGGCTCTTGTATTTTCGTCATATCACAGGTTAAAAACAAAACTAACAAGAAAAATACGCCTTTACCAACTTAGCCGACTGAAAACTGTATTTACCTCTGATTTCGGCTGATTTTCTTGGTCGATTTTTTCCCCGCAAACCTAATATTTTTGTCATGGGGGTGGCGCATGGGGGCACAGAAAACCCCTTTCCTTGCATAGCAATGCCCCTGGTAATGCATTCGCCATGGAAAGGTATCTTTTAACAATAATGTACAGTTCAAAGGGCTATTTCTTCACGTAAAAGTGTGATTTAATGATTACGTCGATGAAGTTAAACTATATCTTTTCCATTTGAAGAATTAATCGTGAAGGAAACTAGTTGCGATTGCCAATATTTGCGAAATGCGACATATTATGGCAAATCGGCGTTTATATAGTCTACCAGGCTTCATAGTGAAAACGATATTTTAACATTTATGTGGCCCAAAATGCAGAATTTTCCGGTCGTTTTCTATTTTGTATTTGCATGCAGTGTGACGGTAAGTTATTATTGTATTACAATTATATTTACTTTTCCTGATATATAGGATCAGTTCACAACATTGCAGTAAACTTAATCGCACAGACATACATTCGCTGATTGGTGACAAGAGAGAAATATTGTGTGTTATGTTACTATGTACTCGGTAAAAATCAGGCTGTGTAAATCATGAGTGCACTCTATAGTTGTACATGCTGGAATGATGCAAAGGGAGTGAAGAGAGTGCAGAATGACGGGACATTAAGTGATGGATTGATTGTTGGTGTATATAAATATGATGACCAAGGTTATCATCTTAGACGCAGGTCTCTCTGGGAGAACAGTGTAGAATCTCTGAAGAGGCTAACCTGGACACATTTAACTTGAAACATACATTATCACTACTACATTATTTTACATTCCAATTCAACTCAGTTCAGTTGGTCTTAATTATGTTACATGGAATATCCGGAATGTTCGGTTCTTACCATACACGGCCTCCGTTTTTGTTTTACTTATTTCGACAGTATTGATAAATTTTGATGTTTCCGGTGAGTTTCCCAATATTGTTATTCGGCATTAAAATGTTCTAGTTACATTGTCAAAATCCACAAAACCTAATTTGGAACTCTAGTGGTTCTCTTTAAATGCCTTGATGAATTCCTATGACAAATAGATGCATGGAAAAGGTTTCGGTTATCCGAATTTCCCTTTTAATTACGAATCCATTAACGGTATAAATGTTCGAATTTGTATTTATCCAATGGAAAATGAACTGCTTACAAAGTCAGTGCAATACATCAGCCTGTCGAAATTATACTATGCTAAATAAATAGAATAACATGAACAAAAACATAAATTAATGAATGAAGTAAAGAACTTTGCACCGTTGTGAGAGCAAAACAAATACACAGTGGCGTTCCAGTGGGAGCACCAGGGGGCTCTTGTATTTTCGTCATATCACAGGTTAAAAACAAAACTAACAAGAAAAATACGCCTTTACCAACTTAGCCGACTGAAAACTGTATTTACCTCTGATTTCGGCTGATTTTCTTGGTCGATTTTTTCCCCGCAAACCTAATATTTTTGTCATGGGGGTGGCGCATGGGGGCACAGAAAACCCCTTTCCTTGCATAGCAATGCCCCTGGTAATGCATTCGCCATGGAAAGGTATCTTTTAACAATAATGTACAGTTCAAAGGGCTATTTCTTCACGTAAAAGTGTGATTTAATGATTACGTCGATGAAGTTAAACTATATCTTTTCCATTTGAAGAATTAATCGTGAAGGAAACTAGTTGCGATTGCCAATATTTGCGAAATGCGACATATTATGGCAAATCGGCGTTTATATAGTCTACCAGGCTTCATAGTGAAAACGATATTTTAACATTTATGTGGCCCAAAATGCAGAATTTTCCGGTCGTTTTCTATTTTGTATTTGCATGCAGTGTGACGGTAAGTTATTATTGTATTACAATTATATTTACTTTTCCTGATATATAGGATCAGTTCACAACATTGCAGTAAACTTAATCGCACAGACATACATTCGCTGATTGGTGACAAGAGAGAAATATTGTGTGTTATGTTACTATGTACTCGGTAAAAATCAGGCTGTGTAAATCATGAGTGCACTCTATAGTTGTACATGCTGGAATGATGCAAAGGGAGTGAAGAGAGTGCAGAATGACGGGACATTAAGTGATGGATTGATTGTTGGTGTATATAAATATGATGACCAAGGTTATCATCTTAGACGCAGGTCTCTCTGGGAGAACAGTGTAGAATCTCTGAAGAGGCTAACCTGGACACATTTAACTTGAAACATACATTATCACTACTACATTATTTTACATTCCAATTCAACTCAGTTCAGTTGGTCTTAATTATGTTACATGGAATATCCGGAATGTTCGGTTCTTACCATACACGGCCTCCGTTTTTGTTTTACTTATTTCGACAGTATTGATAAATTTTGATGTTTCCGGTGAGTTTCCCAATATTGTTATTCGGCATTAAAATGTTCTAGTTACATTGTCAAAATCCACAAAACCTAATTTGGAACTCTAGTGGTTCTCTTTAAATGCCTTGATGAATTCCTATGACAAATAGATGCATGGAAAAGGTTTCGGTTATCCGAATTTCCCTTTTAATTACGAATCCATTAACGGTATAAATGTTCGAATTTGTATTTATCCAATGGAAAATGAACTGCTTACAAAGTCAGTGCAATAAATCAGCCTGTCGAAATTATACTATGCTAAATAAATAGAATAACATGAACAAAAACATAAATTAATGAATGAAGTAAAGAACTTTGCACCGTTCTGAGAGCAAAACAAATACACAGTGGCGTTTCAGTGGGAGCACCAGGGGCTCTTGTATTTTCGTCATATCACAGGTTAAAAACAAAACTAACAAGAACAATACGCCTTTACCAACTTAGCCGACTGAAAACTGTATTTACCTCTGATTTCGGCTGATTTTCTTGGTCGATTTTTTCCCGTAAACCTAATAATTTTCATGGGGGTGGCGCATGGGGGCACAGAAAACCCCTTTCCTTGTAGCAATGCCCCTGGTAAAGCATTCGCCATGGAAAGGTATCTTTTAACAATAATGTACAGTTCAAAGGGCCATTTCTTCACGCAAAAGTGTGATTTAATGATTACGTCGATGAAGTTAAACTATATCTTTTCCATTTGAAGAATTAATCGTGAAGGAAACTAGTTGCGATTGCCAATATTTGCGAAATGCGACATATTATGGCAAATTGGCGTTCATATAGTTACCAGGCTTCATAGTGAAAACGATATTTTAACATTTATGTGGCCCAAAATGCAGAATTTTCCGGTCGTTTTCTATTTTGTATTTGCATGCAGTTCACGGTAAGTTATTATTGTATTACAATTATATTAACATTTCCTGATATATAGGATCAGTTCACAACATTGCAGTAAACTTAATCGCACAGACATACATTCGCTGATTGGTGACAAGAGAGGAATATTGTGTGTTATGTTACTATGTACTCGGTAAAAATCAGGCTGTGTAAATCATTAGTGCACTCTATAGTTGTACATGCTGGAATGATGCAAAGGGAGTGAAGAGAGTGCAGAATGACGGGACATTAAGTGATGGATTGATTGTTGGTGTATATCAATATGATGACCAAGGTTATCATCTTAGACGCAGGTCTCTCTGGGAGAACAGTGTAGAATCTCTGAAGAGGCTAGCCTGGACACATTTAACTTAAATCATGCATTATCACACTACATTATTTTACATTCCAGTTCAACTCAGTACAGTTGGTCTTAATATGTTACATGGAATATCCGGAATGTTTGGATCTTACCATACACGGCCTCCGTTTTTGTTTTACTTATTTCGACAGTATTGATAAATTTTGATGTTTCCGGTGAGTTTCCCAATATTGTTATTCGGCATTAAAATTTTCTAGTTACATTGTCAAAATCCACAAAACTTAATTTGGAACTCTAGTGGTTCTCTTTAAATGCCTTGATGAATTCCTATGACAAATAGATGCATGGAAAAGGTTTCGGTTATCCGAATTTCCCTTTTTAATTACGAATCCATTAACGGTATAAATGTTCAAATTTGTATTTATCCAATGGAAAATGAACTGCTTACAAAGTCAGTGCAATAAGTCAGCCTGTCGACATTATACTATGCTAAATAAATAGAAAAACATGAAAATAAACATAAATTAATGAATGAAGGAAAGAACTTTGCACCGTTGTGAGAGCAAAACAAATACACAGTGGCGTTTTAGTGGGAGCACCAGGGGGCTCTTGCATTTTCGTCATATCACAGGTTAAAAACAAAACTAACAAGAACAATACGCCTTTACCAACTTAGCCGACTGAAAACTGTATTTACCTCTGATTTCGGCTGATTTTCTTGGTCGATTTTTTCCCGCAAACCTAATAATTTTCATGGGGGTGGCGCATGGGGGCACAGAAACCCCCTTTCCTTGTAGCAATGCCCCTGGTAAAGCATTCGCCATGGAAAGGTATCTTTTAACAATAATGTACAGTTCAAAGGGCCATTTCTTCACGCAAAAGTGTGATTTAATGATTACGTCGATGAAGTTAAACTATATCTTTTCCATTTGAAGAATTAATCGTGAAGGAAACTAGTTGCGATTGCCAATATTTGCGAAATGCGACATATTATGGCAAATCGGCGTTTATATAGATACCAGGCTTCATAGTGAAAACGATATTTTAACATTTATGTGGCCCAAAATGCAGAATTTTCCGGTCGTTTTCTATTTTGTATTTGCATGCAGTTCACGGTAAGTTATTATTGTATTACAATTATATTAACATTTCCTGATATATAGGATCAGTTCACAACATTGCAGTAAACTTAATCGCACAGACATACATTCGCTGATTGGTGACAAGAGAGGAATATTGTGTGTTATGTTACTATGTACTCGGTAAAAATCAGGCTGTGTAAATCATGAGTGCACTCTATAGTTGTACATGCTGGGACATGACGGGACATTAAGTGATGGATTGATTGTTGGTGTATATAAATATGATGACCAAGGTTATCATCTTAGACGCAGGTCTCTCTGGGAGAACAGTGTAGAATCTCTGAAGAGGCTAACCTGGACACATTTAACTTAAAACATACATTATCACTACTACATTATTTTGCATTCCAGTTCAACTCAGTTCAGTTGGTCTTAATATGTTACATGGAATATCCGGAATGTTCGGATCTTACCATACACGGCCTCCGTTTTTGTTTGACTTATTTCGACAGTTTTGATAAATTTGGATGTTTCCCGTGAGTTTCCCAATATTGTTATTCGGCATAAAAAATTTCTAGTTACATTGTCAAAATCCACAAAACTTAATTTGGAACTCTAGTGGTTCTCTTTAAATGCCTTGATGAATTCCTATGACAAATAGATGCATGGAAAAGGTTTCGGTTATCCGAATTTCCCTTTTAATTACGAATCCATTAACGGTATAAATGTTCGAATTTGTATTTATCCAATGGAAAATGAACTGCTTACAAAGTCAGTGCAATAAATCAGCCTGTCGAAATTATACTATGCTAAATAAATAGAATAACATGAACAAAAACATAAATTAACTAGACATGAAATTCGTCATAGACGAATTAGGTGATACGTACCCATTTGAAAATGTATCTTTTGAACCTTTCCACAACAAGCTTAAACCGATTTGATTTGCAGGAAATCTTAATAAGGAAAAATTATTCAGAGGTCTATCAGTAAAGATTTGTTGTGAACACCTCAAAATCCAAGATGGTGTCCAATAAAGCAGCTGTTTTGATTTGTTATAGATAATTGGTGAAATGTACCAAACGACACCTGTAATCAGCATGATTTTGCAGTTATATTAAAGACAATAGACGTTTCTATAATCTGATAATAATCATTATTGGGTTCAAGATATGTTACATGGTTACTAGTAGTTGTAGTCCCAAACTTAAATTTTAGGCATTTTCCCCCAACAATAGAAAATTATTGATTTACATAATTTGGTGTAGATCAATAATTATATTAGTAGTTGGATTAATACTTTTTGAAGAACTGCCAAGTTATATTAGCAATACTATGTGAAAGTTTTAAGTGTGTACCATATCTGAACAAAAAGTTATAATATCTGGAAGTCAACATTTAATATCGACAAAAAAGGCAGTTTTGCACCATTTATCATGCTGAACAGGGTGTCTACAAAATTTGTAATCGTGATTATAGGATTTGTGTAGTCAATAGTTGCGTTAATCTTGGGACATCTTCATTTCTAGTTATGAACAAAACCAACTTTTTCTGTAATATGACGAATATTCCACCATCATTTTGTAATCCGCGTAGATGTTGTGTTTGTCTTGTATTAGTTTATGAATTTATCAATACTCAAGCGCTAGAAATGAACTTAATTCCACTCCCCATGGAGCATTCAAATCAGCTGGATAATGACGCGCCTGCCAGGCCTATTGTGAATTTGAATCATACTGGGTGTTGCCCATGATGTTTTTAAAGCATTGTCAAGATCTTATTAATTATCTTAAGTAAGTATCTTATTGAAGTACACAATATTAGAGCGTATCTAGATTCGAACTCCATATTGATTGCAAGGCACGCACCTTTCATGCCCTACACATCTTATTGCATTTATCTGGAAACCATAAAGGTCTATACAAATGGCCGACTTAGTATTTAAAAAAAATTAGATGGATCTTTGCCTCCGGTATATACACTGTTATGGACAAATCACATCCTGAGTTAAACTTTTTGTTATATAATGGATTATATTCTGTGCATATATGCTTGATAAATCAAAATTGTTTTTTGATCTTTGATGTTAATTGACACAGTGAGTCAAGAAATAACGTTTATGATTTCATCTTATTTTGTTTATGATGTAACATTTTCTTAAACATATCAGTATTGTACAGTCAATTTATTTGTGATAGATCGGTTTACACAATTCTTATTTATTTAATTACTGAAATTCATGTCTATGATTGTATGTGAATTCATAAATAAATGGTTTGTAATAGAGGTTGGTAGATTCTAAAGAAAAAAAAATGTTATAATTTTATTTGTTCTTTGGGATATGACATAACAGATTTGCTTTTATTGTTTTTTATATGGACATTTACACTATTCCAACATGTTCTGCATTTTTAAAATTTATATCCGTGTCCAAATACTATAGATATTGATTCTTAGACTGTAAAAGTGAAACATTTTAAAGTAGTTCTTTTTTCTAGGTATTATTGTGAAATAGTTGAATGTACATCTAAATTTCATTGTACGAGATAGTATAGTTTTCCATAATACTTTTGTCATTCAATTTTGTCCCGAAAAATTAAGAATATCTTCTTTAATATTGTCTATTGTTGACCAAATATGTTCAACAATCAGTACGCTTTTCGATGCACAAAAGACCTCTGGGCTGCCGGTCTAATGGTTGACATGTATAGAAAATAACAAACGACAAAGTAAAGACCCGGTTATCATTTTTTTTTAAAATAGCTGTTACAACTCAAGAGGGTGCTTTCTAAGAAAGCAAAATTGTGCATGTGATGTTGTGTGAAAATAATGATTAGATAAAGATAGTATCAACTATTTAAAAACCTCTTTTTATTTTTTTAAGAAGTGATATATGCATTTTAAGTATTTAAAAAAAAATCAAGATATCGATTGTCTAGACAATATATAAATAAAATATTTTTAAATGAAATTTTACAATTATGAGAACATTTGAAAGGGAATGATTCTCATTTTACATGTTTTATTCAAGGAACTTTCTAATTGAATTAGAACCAACCAATTTTGTGTCATGGGGCATTTCGGGAAGTAACAATACTCAAGTGTACCTTTAAACCATGCAATTGTACAAAGTTATTCTTTTGGGAGGTTTCTCAGAGAAGCAAATACATCATCTTCCACAACACAAATTACCAGTCAGTCTTCCTAGTTATTCTATATTCCAGACAATTTGAATTACTATTCTAAGGTCAACTATACATTGTGTACGTTTCGTCGATGTACAATACAAAATTATATACTAAATGGGTCTGATCCATAAGACTACACTTTGTCAACCATTTCGTGAATGAGACAGAATGCAGATATACGTTTGTTTATCTAAATTTTAGTTTCGGTAAGGGGCGATTGGAATAACTAAACCCTTTTCATACACACGGCTTTATGCTTTGGCTGGTTCCACAAATACAACCATAAGTATAGGAGAACACACAGAAAAATAATTATAAGTCACGTTCACATCGAACATTCAAAGTTAATCTTCACTGTTCACAGCAGTACCTCATGCTAAATCTTTATGCAACAGTATACTCACTTATAATATACATGTATTAATTCACAACTTGTGTCTCTCTTTTACATCAGATATTATTAATCAACCAGTATATAATTATTACTTAGATAATTACCATAAACAATACAAAGATTATTCTCAATATTTCAGCAAGTTATACAACTATAACTAGTATAATCTCTCTCAAACTCTTCCCTCATAATTCCACTAGTTTCCATCTCATTCATTATAAATATATAACTTTAACATGACTACCTTAACATTATAAAATGCGATATAACTTCAATTATCCATGTAAGATAGAAATTATATTGTCTTACCTGTAAAATAACGTGTTGATCAGAGAAGAGACAAAAACTTTCCAGGCACAATACTTGATCCCCACTTCGTGTGTAGGAAGAGAGGGCCGTGTTATCGCGGTATATACTTCAGTTCGTAGGGATCGAATTACGTTGATACAGGTCGAGTCAAAATCACCTTTCTCCATTATTGCAGCGCTAATAGGGATTACTACACGCAAACGCTAGGGTTGAGAGATTATTTTGACCGTTACTGAAAGAGGTGGGCGTTATATGAAATTGTATGACGTAGTAATAGGGGCGAAGCCACATACTTTGGGGAGGGCGGCTTAGTCACGTTAATTAGCAAGGCATTATATGCATCAATTTGTTGTGCTCTGTTTGGAGAACCAATTACTGTTTTCAAACATTTAATTAAAAACTCCATAAGTTATGAAACAAAAGAAATATAACGGCTTACTCGGAATATCTTGAATTATTTGTATGCTACATTGCAATAGAGGGAAAACAAATGTTTCCATTATTTGAGCAACATAATAGGAACATATTATTTTTCCCCCAGATCTCCGCTACAACATATCAAAATTGTAGACGTATTCGACCAGAATCGAAGGAGATAGACACACAACTGCACCTTCAAAACATAACACAAAATTTATGAAATCAATCAAAATTAAATTTTCGATTTTCATGGCAAATTGATGACGTCACGATGTCCGATTGGCGATTTTTGAATATCGCACCATATCTACAACTCATACTCTGTCACGAATACACAACAACCAAAATACTGAACATGGATTTTCAAATTTATGATCAATTGAACAGGGCATGTTTTTACCACATTTGCACATATTTTACATATGGCAGCACGCGCGGATTTCATGTGTAGCACGCGCGCATCGGCACATTTCCGGTCGAAAAGAGATAGTAATTGTTCAGAATCGTCCCAGCTACAAGATATCAAAACTTGGGACAGATTCAAGCAGAATTGACCGAGATATCGGAATCCAAACACGATATATACATAATCGCAAATGATAAAATCGTTGAAAACTGCTAATGTTAACTTCTCATGGTCATATGATTACATAATGAGGTTTGGTTGGCGATAAGGATGCATGACGTTGTATCTACAACTCATTCGTCTGCAAGGAAAAATATTTTTAACAAAATTGCCCGTGGATTTTAAAAATTATTATCAATTAAAAAAGGGCATATTTTGTACATATTTTGTGCATAGCAGCACTCGCGGATTTTAAAGTTTTACGCCCTCCTGTTCGAGCGTTTTTGGTCGAGGAGATCTGGAAACTGTTTTAATTTATCATAGAAAGTATTGGGAACAGTTTCCAAAAAAAAACACGCCATTTTTTTGTTCCGAGCGCGCTACGCGTGAAAAAGCGCGCGCGCAAACGCGCACGCGCGCAACATTTTGAAATGCTCGGAATGACCTGAAACGTATGGAAAATTGGTTCGCCGGTTGATTTGAGAATTTTTCAAGGATTTTTACCCTTTGACGCGCGCGTACGCGTCCGTCGTTGTCCGTACGACCTTAGGTGCGACATTTTTATATAGCCCTTGAACTTAGCTTGCCATGTACAGAATTTGGTGAAAATATACCATTACGTAAGAAAAATATGGGCTGTTGAAATATTTCACAAAATGGCGTCTCCATGACGTCACAGGGTAGTACCGTCATAATCATTACCCAGGTGCACAATTTCGGACCAAGGTCTATTATGTTCACCAGGTTTCATTAGGGAGTTTTCGCTTATGTGAACGAGAACGAGTTTCCCGTCCTAGAACGACCGTTTCAGGGTGGCCCAGAAATAACGGAACGGGGTATTTGCCATTGTGATAATATGTTCACTGGATAGATAATCTTTTTAAAAGAAATTCGTTATTCCGAACACCCAAACAAAAACATTACTGTTGATGATATCAAAGTTCTTTTTAAAAGATTATCTATCCAGTGAACCTAGTCTGTATATTTCTTTATAATGGAAAGTATCCCGTTCCGTTATTTCTGGGCCACCCTGTATAAGCAAATAATATGCGTATGACGTAATACTCCACGTTGGCACTGTTTAACAATAGTAACTAGGTCCGGTAAGCTCCGGCATACTTATCTTGCCGAACCTAGTTACTATTGTTAAGTTTGCCAACGGGGAGTCTATACGTCATACGAATATTATTTGCATACATCACAGAAGCGGTCTATTGGATGTAGTCAACCCGTGCTGTTCACTACCTGTTCGCTGCCTTTGAACCATTTTCGTTTTTAGTTAACGCGCGTTCACAATGACGTCGTTCCCTTCTACACACAATCATGACAAACACTCACACACACCTTACACTTTCAAACATACACATGCGCAAACACACGACCCGACTGAATTATTCAAACTCCAACACAGACACACACACACATACACACATTCAATCACACAAAACACACACACACTTACACACACGTATACTCACACGCACAAACATCCACTCCCGCACGCACGCACGCACTCGCACTCAAACAAACAACAATGCACACAAACACCCCACACATGCGCTCACACAAACACAAACCCTTACACACGCGTATACACACAAACACAACATTAATACAACTCCCACACATACGCATACAGATACACAACACACACCCACACAAACACATGAATGCACACTCACAAATGCACACAAACACCCACAAACGCACATCCACATAAACACAAACACACGCACGCACACTCATCCACGCGAGCACTCAAACAAACACAAACACACGCACACACTCAAACAAAAACCCATACCCGTACACATACGCAGATACACACACGCACGCATGCACTCGCATTCCAACAAACACAAACAAACACATATACACTCACAAACACACACACACGCACAAATGCGCACACACGTACACAAAGCCACACACGCACACATTCAAACACACACGCATACACCAGTTACATAATCCACCACACATACACATACACACGTATAAAACACACACACACACACATATACATGTTGATACTTCTCTGATTACGTAATTCTGAAGACGGTGCACTGGATTTTCCGACGAACCTGAAATCGGGCATGAACTAGTGCTCAGATTGGCCAGACGACGAGAGAGAACGTAAGTGACGTAATTTCTCGCCTAAATGACGTCATTTCTTCTAGTAGGGGCCACAAATATGGGTGTTCACTGCAGTTTGGGGTACAATTGTTTTACTTGGCATACAAACTCCTTGGATCAAAAGAAGAAAATTTATCCAAAGAGACACTCTGTATATCAATTATGGAAATTAGGCCTAATTTGCATAGATACAGAGTGTCTCTTTTGACGAATTTTCTTTTTTTGATCCAAGGAGTATGTATGCCAAGTAAAACAATCGTACCCCAAAATGCAGTCATGGACCCCTTAACCACCCCACTACTCGTCGTCTTCAGGTTTGCGAAAATACCGTATTATCATATCCCCAGCCAAATTTTACAGACACGAGACACAAAAAACGTACAAAGAAAAAAAATAAAAATAATTGTGTTTCCACAATTGCGGTATATTTAGAGATCGTAATGACCGCGGGAAATAAAGACGGATCGTGATAGCGTTATCAAAATGATGTCGAATGAAATCGGAATGACTGCGGGAAATGACGACGGATCGTGGTAGCGTTATCAAATGATGTCGCATATATAATTTGATATGTTATGAACAAGATCTTATCGAGATCGAGCCTTGTAACATGACACGAATTATATACACAAAGCCAGAGATGATCGTGAAGTATTGTGCGATTGTGGAAACACCCCGCTGAGTAATAACAAAAGGTGATACGTATACGTACGTATCACCTAATGAATGAAGTAAAGAACTTTGCACCGTTCTGAGAGCAAAACAAATACACAGTGGCGTTCCAGTGGGAGCACCAGGGGGCTCTTGTATTTTCGTCATATCACAGGTTAAAAACAAAACTAACAAGAACAATACGCCTTTACCAACTTAGCCGACTGAAAACTGTATTTACCTCTGATTTCGGCTGATTTTCTTGGTCGATTTTTTCCCCGCAAACCTAATATTTGTGTCATGGGGGTGGCGCATGGGGGCACAGAAAACCCCTTTCCTTGCATAGCAATGCCCCTGGTAATGCATTCGCCATGGAAAGGTATCTTTTAACAATAATGTGCAGTTCAAAGGGCTATTTCTTCACGTAAAAGTGTGATTTAATGATTACGTCGATGAAGTTAAACTAAATCTTTTCCATTTGAAGAATTAATCGTGAAGGAAACTAGTTGCGATTGCCAATATTTGCGAAATGCGACATATTATGGCAAATCGGCGTTTATATAGTCTACCAGGCTTCATAGTGAAAACGATATTTTAACATTTATGTGGCCCAAAATGCAGAATTTTCCGGTCGTTTTCTATTTTGTATTTGCATGCAGTGTGACGGTAAGTTATTATTGTATTACAATTATATTTACTTTTCCTGATATATAGGATCAGTTCACAACATTGCAGTAAACTTAATCGCACAGACATACATTCGCTGATTGGTGACAAGAGAGAAATATTGTGTGTTATGTTACTATGTACTCGGTAAAAATCAGGCTGTGTAAATCATGAGTGCACTCTATAGTTGTACATGCTGGAATGATGCAAAGGGAGTGAAGAGAGTGCAGAATGACGGGACATTAAGTGATGGATTGATTGTTGGTGTATATAAATATGATGACCAAGGTTATCATCTTAGACGCAGGTCTCTCTGGGAGAACAGTGTAGAATCTCTGAAGAGGCTAACCTGGACACATTTAACTTGAAACATACATTATCACTACTACATTATTTTACATTCCAATTCAACTCAGTTCAGTTGGTCTTAATTATGTTACATGGAATATCCGGAATGTTCGGTTCTTACCATACACGGCCTCCGTTTTTGTTTTACTTATTTCGACAGTATTGATGAATTTTGATGTTTCCGGTGAGTTTCCCAATATTGTTATTCGGCATTAAAATGTTCTAGTTACATTGTCAAAATCCACAAAACCTAATTTGGAACTCTAGTGGTTCTCTTTAAATGCCTTGATGAATTCCTATGACAAATAGATGCATGGAAAAGGTTTCGGTTATCCGAATTTCCCTTTTAATTACGAATCCATTAACGGTATAAATGTTCGAATTTGTATTTATCCAATGGAAAATGAACTGCTTACAAAGTCAGTGCAATAAATCAGCCTGTCGAAATTATACTATGCTAAATAAATAGAATAACATGAACAAAAACATAAATTAATGAATGAAGTAAAGAACTTTGCACCGTTCTGAGAGCAAAACAAATACACAGTGGCGTTTCAGTGGGAGCACCAGGGGCTCTTGTATTTTCGTCATATCACAGGTTAAAAACAAAACTAACAAGAACAATACGCCTTTACCAACTTAGCCGACTGAAAACTGTATTTACCTCTGATTTCGGCTGATTTTCTTGGTCGATTTTTTCCCGCAAACCTAATAATTTTCATGGGGGTGGCGCATGGGGGCACAGAAACCCCCTTTCCTTGTAGCAATGCCCCTGGTAAAGCATTCGCCATGGAAAGGTATCTTTTAACAATAATGTACAGTTCAAAGGGCCATTTCTTCACGCAAAAGTGTGATTTAATGATTACGTCGATGAAGTTAAACTATATCTTTTCCATTTGAAGAATTAATCGTGAAGGAAACTAGTTGCGATTGCCAATATTTGCGAAATGCGACATATTATGGCAAATTGGCGTTCATATAGTTACCAGGCTTCATAGTGAAAACGATATTTTAACATTTATGTGGCCCAAAATGCAGAATTTCCGGTCGTTTTCTATTTTGTATTTGCATGCAGTTCACGGTAAGTTATTATTGTATTACAATTATATTAACATTTCCTGATATATAGGATCAGTTCACAACATTGCAGTAAACTTAATCGCACAGACATACATTCGCTGATTGGTGACAAGAGAGGAATATTGTGTGTTATGTTACTATGTACTCGGTAAAAATCAGGCTGTGTAAATCATTAGTGCACTCTATAGTTGTACATGCTGGAATGATGCAAAGGGAGTGAAGAGAGTGCAGAATGACGGGACATTAAGTGATGGATTGATTGTTGGTGTATATCAATATGATGACCAAGGTTATCATCTTAGACGCAGGTCTCTCTGGGAGAACAGTGTAGAATCTCTGAAGAGGCTAGCCTGGACACATTTAACTTAAATCATGCATTATCACACTACATTATTTTACATTCCAGTTCAACTCAGTTCAGTTGGTCTTAATATGTTACATGGAATATCCGGAATGTTCGGATCTTACCATACACGGCCCCCGTTTTTGTTTTACTTATTTCGACAGTATTGATAAATTTTGATGTTTCCGGTGAGTTTCCCAATATTGTTATTCGGCATTAAAATGTTCTAGTTACATTGTCAAAATCCACAAAACTTAATTTGGAACTCTAGTGGTTCTCTTTAAATGCCTTGATGAATTCCTATGACAAATAGATGCATGGAAAAGGTTTCGGTTATCCGAATTTCCCTTTTTAATTACGAATCCATTAACGGTATAAATGTTCGAATTTGTATTTATCCAATGGAAAATGAACTGCTTACAAAGTCAGTGCAATAAGTCAGCCTGTCGACATTATACTATGCTAAATAAATAGAAAAACATGAAAATAAACATAAATTAATGAATGAAGGAAAGAACTTTGCACCGTTGTGAGAGCAAAACAAATACACAGTGGCGTTTTAGTGGGAGCACCAGGGGGCTCTTGCATTTTCGTCATATCACAGGTTAAAAACAAAACTAACAAGAACAATACGCCTTTACCAACTTAGCCTACTGAAAACTGTATTTACCTCTGATTTCGGCTGATTTTCTTGGTCGATTTTTTCCCGCAAACCTAATAATTTTCATGGGGGTGGCGCATGGGGGCACAGAAACCCCCTTTCCTTGTAGCAGTGCCCCTGGTAAAGCAGTCGCCATGGAAAGGTATCTTTTAACAATAATGTACAGTTCAAAGGGCCATTTCTTCACGCAAAAGTGTGATTTAATGATTACGTCGATGAAGTTAAACTATATCTTTTCCATTTGAAGAATTAATCGTGAAGGAAACTAGTTGCGATTGCCAATATTTGCGAAATGCGACATATTATGGCAAATCGGCGTTTATATAGATACCAGGCTTCATAGTGAAAACGATATTTTAACATTTATGTGGCCCAAAATGCAGAATTTTCCGGTCGTTTTCTATTTTGTATTTGCATGCAGTTCACGGTAAGTTATTATTGTATTACAATTATATTAACATTTCCTGATATATAGGATCAGTTCACAACATTGCAGTAAACTTAATCGCACAGACATACATTCGCTGATTGGTGACAAGAGAGGAATATTGTGTGTTATGTTACTATGTACTCGGTAAAAATCAGGCTGTGTAAATCATGAGTGCACTCTATAGTTGTACATGCTGGAATGATGCAAAGGGAGTGAAGAGAGTGCAGAATGACGGGACATTAAGTGATAGATTGATTGTTGGTGTATATAAATATGATGACCAAGGTTATCATCTTAGACGCAGGTCTCTCTGGGAGAATAGTGTAGAATCTCTGAAGAGGCTAACCTGGACACATTTAACTTAAAACATACATTATCACTACTACATTATTTTGCATTCCAGTTCTACTCAGTTCAGTTGGTCTTAATATGTTACATGGAATATCCGGAATGTTCGGATCTTACCATACACGGCCTCCGTTTTTGTTTTACTTATTTCGACAGTATTGATAAATTTGGATGTTTCCGGTGAGTTTCCCAATATTGTTATTCGGTATTAAAATTTTCTAGTTACATTGTCAAAATCCACAAAACTTAATTTGGAACTCTAGTGGTTCTCTTTAAATGCCTTGATGAATTCCTATGACAAAAAGATGCATGGAAAAGGTTTCGGTTATCCGAATTTCCCTTTTAATTACGAATCCATTAACGGTATAAATGTTCGAATTTGTATTTATCCAATGGAAAATGAACTGTTTACAAAGTCAGTGCAATAAGTCAGCCTGTCGAAATTATACTATGCTAAATAAATAGAAAAACATGAAAAAAAACATAAATTAATGAATGAAGGAAAGAACTTTGCACCGTTGTGAGAGCAAAACAAATACACAGTGGCGTTTTAGTGGGAGCACCAGGGGGCTCTTGCATTTTCGTCATATCACAGGATAAAAACAAAACTAACAAGAACAATACGCCTTTACCAACTTAGCCGACTGAAAACTGTATTTACCTCTGATTTCGGCTGATTTTCTTGGTCGATTTTTTCCCGCAAACCTAATAATTTTCATGGGGGTGGCGCATGGGGGCACAGAAACCCCCTTTCCTTGTAGCAATGCCCCTGGTAAAGCATTCGCCATGGAAAGGTATCTTTTAACAATAATGTACAGTTCAAAGGGCCATTTCTTCACGCAAAAGTGTGATTTAATGATTACGTCGATGAAGTTAAACTATATCTTTTCCATTTGAAGAATTAATCGTGAAGGAAACTAGTTGCGATTGCCAATATTTGCGAAATGCGACATATTATGGCAAATCGGCGTTTATATAGATACCAGGCTTCATAGTGAAAACGATATTTTAACATTTATGTGGCCCAAAATGCAGAATTTTCTGGTCGTTTTCTATTTTGTATTTGCATGCAGTTCACGGTAAGTTATTATTGTATTACAATTATATTAACATTTCCTGATATATAGGATCAGTTCACAACATTGCAGTAAACTTAATCGCACAGACATACATTCGCTGATTGGTGACAAGAGAGGAATATTGTGTGTTATGTTACTATGTACTCGGTAAAAATCAGGCTGTGTAAATCATGAGTGCACTATATAGTTGTACATGCTGGAATGATGCAAAGGGAGTGAAGAGAGTGCAGAATGACGGGACATTAAGTGATGGATTGATTGTTGGTGTATATAAATATGATGACCAAGGTTATCATCTTAGACGCAGGTCTCTCTGGGAGAATAGTGTAGAATCTCTGAAGAGGCTAACCTGGACACATTAACTTAAAACATACATTATCACTACTACATTATTTTGCATTCCAGTTCTACTCAGTTCAGTTGGTCTTAATATGTTACATGGAATATCCGGAATGTTCGGATCTTACCATACACGGCCTCCGTTTTTGTTTTACTTATTTCGACAGTATTGATAAATTTGGATGTTTCCGGTGAGTTTCCCAATATTGTTATTCGGTATTAAAATTTTCTAGTTACATTGTCAAAATCCACAAAACTTAATTTGGAACTCTAGTGGTTCTCTTTAAATGCCTTGATGAATTCCTATGACAAAAAGATGCATGGAAAAGGTTTCGGTTATCCGAATTTCCCTTTTAATTACGAATCCATTAACGGTATAAATGTTCGAATTTGTATTTATCCAATGGAAAATTAACTGTTTACAAAGTCAGTGCAATAAGTCAGCCTGTCGAAATTATACTATGCTAAATAAATAGAAAAACATGAAAAAAAACATAAATTAATGAATGAAGGAAAGAACTTTGCACCGTTGTGAGAGCAAAACAAATACACAGTGGCGTTTTAGTGGGAGCACCAGGGGGCTCTTGCATTTTCGTCATATCACAGGTTAAAAACAAAACTAACAAGAACAATACGCCTTTACCAACTTAGCCGACTGAAAACTGTATTTACCTCTGATTTCGGCTGATTTTCTTGGTCGATTTTTTCCCGCAAACCTAATAATTTTCATGGGGGTGGCGCATGGGGGCACAGAAACCCCCTTTCCTTGTAGCAATGCCCCTGGTAAAGCATTCGCCATGGAAAGGTATCTTTTAACAATAATGTACAGTTCAAAGGGCCATTTCTTCACGCAAAAGTGTGATTTAATGATTACGTCGATGAAGTTAAACTATATCTTTTCCATTTGAAGAATTAATCGTGAAGGAAACTAGTTGCGATTGCCAATATTTGCGAAATGCGACATATTATGGCAAATCGGCGTTTATATAGATACCAGGCTTCATAGTGAAAACGATATTTTAACATTTATGTGGCCCAAAATGCAGAATTTTCTGGTCGTTTTCTATTTTGTATTTGCATGCAGTTCACGGTAAGTTATTATTGTATTACAATTATATTAACATTTCCTGATATATAGGATCAGTTCACAACATTGCAGTAAACTTAATCGCACAGACATACATTCGCTGATTGGTGACAAGAGAGGAATATTGTGTGTTATGTTACTATGTACTCGGTAAAAATCAGGCTGTGTAAATCATGAGTGCACTATATAGTTGTACATGCTGGAATGATGCAAAGGGAGTGAAGAGAGTGCAGAATGACGGGACATTAAGTGATGGATTGATTGTTGGTGTATATAAATATGATGACCAAGGTTATCATCTTAGACGCAGGTCTCTCTGGGAGAATAGTGTAGAATCTCTGAAGAGGCTAACCTGGACACATTTAACTTAAAACATACATTATCACTACTACATTATTTTGCATTCCAGTTCTACTCAGTTCAGTTGGTCTTAATATGTTACATGGAATATCCGGAATGTTCGGATCTTACCATACACGGCCTCCGTTTTTGTTTTACTTATTTCGACAGTATTGATAAATTTGGATGTTTCCGGTGAGTTTCCCAATATTGTTATTCGGTATTAAAATTTTCTAGTTACATTGTCAAAATCCACAAAACTTAATTTGGAACTCTAGTGGTTCTCTTTAAATGCCTTGATGAATTCCTATGACAAAAAGATGCATGGAAAAGGTTTCGGTTATCCGAATTTCCCTTTTAATTACGAATCCATTAACGGTATAAATGTTCGAATTTGTATTTATCCAATGGAAAATGAACTGTTTACAAAGTCAGTGCAATAAGTCAGCCTGTCGAAATTATACTATGCTAAATAAATAGAAAAACATGAAAAAAAACATAAATTAATGAATGAAGGAAAGAACTTTGCACCGTTGTGAGAGCAAAACAAATACACAGTGGCGTTTTAGTGGGAGCACCAGGGGGCTCTTGCATTTTCGTCATATCACAGGTTAAAAACAAAACTAACAAGAACAATACGCCTTTACCAACTTAGCCGACTGAAAACTGTATTTACCTCTGATTTCGGCTGATTTTCTTGGTCGATTTTTTCCCGCAAACCTAATAATTTTCATGGGGGTGGCGCATGGGGGCACAGAAACCCCCTTTCCTTGTAGCAATGCCCCTGGTAAAGCATTCGCCATGGAAAGGTATCTTTTAACAATAATGTACAGTTCAAAGGGCCATTTCTTCACGCAAAAGTGTGATTTAATGATTACGTCGATGAAGTTAAACTATATCTTTTCCATTTGAAGAATTAATCGTGAAGGAAACTAGTTGCGATTGCCAATATTTGCGAAATGCGACATATTATGGCAAATCGGCGTTTATATAGATACCAGGCTTCATAGTGAAAACGATATTTTAACATTTATGTGGCCCAAAATGCAGAATTTTCTGGTCGTTTTCTATTTTGTATTTGCATGCAGTTCACGGTAAGTTATTATTGTATTACAATTATATTAACATTTCCTGATATATAGGATCAGTTCACAACATTGCAGTAAACTTAATCGCACAGACATACATTCGCTGATTGGTGACAAGAGAGGAATATTGTGTGTTATGTTACTATGTACTCGGTAAAAATCAGGCTGTGTAAATCATGAGTGCACTATATAGTTGTACATGCTGGAATGATGCAAAGGGAGTGAAGAGAGTGCAGAATGACGGGACATTAAGTGATGGATTGATTGTTGGTGTATATAAATATGATGACCAAGGTTATCATCTTAGACGCAGGTCTCTCTGGGAGAATAGTGTAGAATCTCTGAAGAGGCTAACCTGGACACATTTAACTTAAAACATACATTATCACTACTACATTATTTTGCATTCCAGTTCTACTCAGTTCAGTTGGTCTTAATATGTTACATGGAATATCCGGAATGTTCGGATCTTACCATACACGGCCTCCGTTTTTGTTTTACTTATTTCGACAGTATTGATAAATTTGGATGTTTCCGGTGAGTTTCCCAATATTGTTATTCGGTATTAAAATTTTCTAGTTACATTGTCAAAATCCACAAAACTTAATTTGGAACTCTAGTGGTTCTCTTTAAATGCCTTGATGAATTCCTATGACAAAAAGATGCATGGAAAAGGTTTCGGTTATCCGAATTTCCCTTTTAATTACGAATCCATTAACGGTATAAATGTTCGAATTTGTATTTATCCAATGGAAAATGAACTGTTTACAAAGTCAGTGCAATAAGTCAGCCTGTCGAAATTATACTATGCTAAATAAATAGAAAAACATGAACAAAAACATAAATTAATGAATGAAGGAAAGAACTTTGCACCGTTGTGAGAGCAAAACAAATACACAGTGGCGTTTTAGTGGGAGCACCAGGGGGCTCTTGCATTTTCGTCATATCACAGGTTAAAAACAAAACTAACAAGAACAATACGCCTTTACCAACTTAGCCGACTGAAAACTGTATTTACCTCTGATTTCGGCTGATTTTCTTGGTCGATTTTTTCCCGCAAACCTAATAATTTTCATGGGGGTGGCGCATGGGGGCACAGAAACCCCCTTTCCTTGTAGCAATGCCCCTGGTAAAGCATTCGCCATGGAAAGGTATCTTTTAACAATAATGTACAGTTCAAAGGGCCATTTCTTCACGCAAAAGTGTGATTTAATGATTACGTCGATGAAGTTAAACTATATCTTTTCCATTTGAAGAATTAATCGTGAAGGAAACTAGTTGCGATTGCCAATATTTGCGAAATGCGACATATTATGGCAAATCGGCGTTTATATAGATACCAGGCTTCATAGTGAAAACGATATTTTAACATTTATGTGGCCCAAAATGCAGAATTTTCTGGTCGTTTTCTATTTTGTATTTGCATGCAGTTCACGGTAAGTTATTATTGTATTACAATTATATTAACATTTCCTGATATATAGGATCAGTTCACAACATTGCAGTAAACTTAATCGCACAGACATACATTCGCTGATTGGTGACAAGAGAGGAATATTGTGTGTTATGTTACTATGTACTCGGTAAAAATCAGGCTGTGTAAATCATGAGTGCACTCTATAGTTGTACATGCTGGAATGATGCAAAGGGAGTGAAGAGAGTGCAGAATGACGGGACATTAAGTGATGGATTGATTGTTGGTGTATATAAATATGATGACCAAGGTTATCATCTTAGACGCAGGTCTCTCTGGGAGAATAGTGTAGAATCTCTGAAGAGGCTAACCTGGACACATTTAACTTAAAACATACATTATCACTACTACATTATTTTGCATTCCAGTTCTACTCAGTTCAGTTGGTCTTAATATGTTACATGGAATATCCGGAATGTTCGGATCTTACCATACACGGCCTCCGTTTTTGTTTTACTTATTTCGACAGTATTGATAAATTTGGATGTTTCCGGTGAGTTTCCCAATATTGTTATTCGGTATTAAAATTTTCTAGTTACATTGTCAAAATCCACAAAACTTAATTTGGAACTCTAGTGGTTCTCTTTAAATGCCTTGATGAATTCCTATGACAAAAAGATGCATGGAAAAGGTTTCGGTTATCCGAATTTCCCTTTTAATTACGAATCCATTAACGGTATAAATGTTCGAATTTGTATTTATCCAATGGAAAATGAACTGTTTACAAAGTCAGTGCAATAAGTCAGCCTGTCGAAATTATACTATGCTAAATAAATAGAAAAACATGAAAAAAAAACATAAATTAATGAATGAAGGAAAGAACTTTGCACCGTTGTGAGAGCAAAACAAATACACAGTGGCGTTTTAGTGGGAGCACCAGGGGGCTCTTGCATTTTCGTCATATCACAGGTTAAAAACAAAACTAACAAGAACAATACGCCTTTACCAACTTAGCCGACTGAAAACTGTATTTACCTCTGATTTCGGCTGATTTTCTTGGTCGATTTTTTCCCGCAAACCTAATAATTTTCATGGGGGTGGCGCATGGGGGCACAGAAACCCCCTTTCCTTGTAGCAATGCCCCTGGTAAAGCATTCGCCATGGAAAGGTATCTTTTAACAATAATGAGTGCACTCTATAGTTGTACATGCTGGAATGATGCAAAGGGAGTGAAGAGAGTGCAGAATGACGGGACATTAAGTGATGGATTGATTGTTGGTGTATATAAATATGATGACCAAGGTTATCATCTTAGACGCAGGTCTCTCTGGGAGAACAGTGTAGAATCTCTGAAGAGGCTAGCCTGGACACATTTAACTTAAATCATGCATTATCACACTACATTATTTTACATTCCAGTTCAACTCAGTTCAGTTGGTCTTAATATGTTACATGGAATATCCGGAATGTTCGGATCTTACCATACACGGCCTCCGTTTTTGTTTTACTTATTTCGACAGTATTGATAAATTTTGATGTTTCCGGTGAGTTTCCCAATATTGTTATTCGGCATTAAAATTTTCTAGTTACATTGTCAAAATCCACAAAACTTAATTTGGAACTCTAGTGGTTCTCTTTAAATGCCTTGATGAATTCCTATGACAAATAGATGCATGGAAAAGGTTTCGGTTATCCGAATTTCCCTTTTTAATTACGAATCCATTAACGGTATAAATGTTCGAATTTGTATTTATCCAATGGAAAATGAACTGCTTACAAAGTCAGTGCAATAAGTCAGCCTGTCGACATTATACTATGCTAAATAAATAGAAAAACATGAAAATAAACATAAATTAATGAATGAAGGAAAGAACTTTGCACCGTTGTGAGAGCAAAACAAATACACAGTGGCGTTTTAGTGGGAGCACCAGGGGGCTCTTGCATTTTCGTCATATCACAGGTTAAAAACAAAACTAACAAGAACAATACGCCTTTACCAACTTAGCCGACTGAAAACTGTATTTACCTCTGATTTCGGCTGATTTTCTTGGTCGATTTTTTCCCGCAAACCTAATAATTTTCATGGGGGGTGGCGCATGGGGGCACAGAAACCCCTTTCCTTGTAGCAATGCCCTGGTAAAGCATTCGCCATGGAAAGGTATCTTTTAACAATAATGTACAGTTCAAAGGGCCATTTCTTCACGCAAAAGTGTGATTTAATGATTACGTCGATGAAGTTAAACTATATCTTTTCCATTTGAAGAATTATCGTGAAGGAACTAGTTGCGATTGCCCATATTTGCGAAATGCGACATATTATGGCAAATCGGCGTTTATATAGATACCAGGCTTCATAGTGAAAACGATATTTTAACATTTATGTGGCCCAAAATGCAGAATTTTCCGGTCGTTTTCTATTTTGTATTTGCATGCAGTTCACGGTAAGTTATTATTGTATTACAATTATATTAACATTTCCTGATATATAGGATCAGTCACAACATGCAGTAAACTTAATCGCACAGACTACATTCGCTGATTGGTGACAAGAGAGGATATTGTGTGTTATGTTACTATGTACTCGGTAAAAATCAGGCTGTGTAAATCATGAGTGCACTCTATAGTTGTACATGCTGGAATGATGCAAAGGGAGTGAAGAGAGTGCAGAATGACGGGACATTAAGTGATAGATTGATTGTTGGTGTATATAATATGATGACCAAGGTTATCATCTTAGACGCAGGTCTCTCTGGGAGAATAGTGTAGAATCTCTGAAGAGGCTAACCTGGACACATTTAACTTAAAACATACATTATCACTACTACATTATTTGCATTCCAGTTCTACTCAGTTCAGTTGGTCTTATATGTTACATGAATATCCGGAATGTTCGGATCTTACCATACACGGCCTCCGTTTTTGTTTTACTTATTTCGACAGTATTGATAAATTTGGATGTTTCCGGTGAGTTTCCCAATATTGTTATTCGGTATTAAAATTTTCTAGTTACATTGTCAAAATCCACAAAACTTAATTTGGAACTCTAGTGGTTCTCTTTAAATCCTTGATGAATTCCTATGACAAAAAGATGCATGGAAAAGGTTTCGGTTATCCGAATTTCCACCTTTTAAATTACGAATCCTATTAACGGTATAAATGTTCGAATTTGTATTTATCCAATGGAAAATGAACTGTTTACAAAGTCAGTGCAATAAGTCAGCCTGTCGAAATTATACTATGCTAAAATAAATAGAAAAACATGAACAAAACATAAATTAATGAATGAAGGAAAGAACTTTGCACCGTTGTGAGAGCAAACAAATACACAGTGGCGTTTTAGTGAGAGCACAGGGGGCTCTTGCATTTTCGTCATATCACAGGTTAAAAACAAAACTAACAAGAACAATACGCCTTTACCAACTTAGCCGACTGAAAACTGTATTTACCTCTGATTTCGGCTGATTTCTTGGTCGATTTTTTCCCGCAAACCTAATAATTTTCATGGGGGTGGCGCATGGGGGCACAGAAACCCCCTTTCCTTGTAGCAATGCCACTGGTAAAGCATTCGCCATGGAAAGGTATCTTTTAACAATAATGTACAGTTCAAAGGGCATTTCTTCACGCAAAAGTGTGATTTAATGATTACGTCGATGAAGTTAAACTATATCTTTTCCATTTGAAGAATTAATCGTGAAGGGAAACTAGTTGCGATTGCCAATATTTGCGAAATGCGACATATTATGGCAAATCGGCGTTTATATAGATACCAGGCTTCATAGTGAAACGATATTTTAACATTTATGTGGCCCAAAATGCAGAATTTTCTGGTCGTTTTCTATTTTGTATTTGCATGCAGTTCACGGTAAGTTATTATTGTATTACAATTATATTAACATTTCCTGATATATAGGATCAGTTCACAACATTGCAGTAAACTTAAACGCACAGACATACATTCGCTGATTGGTGACAAGAGAGGAATATTGTGTGTTATGTTACTATGTACTCGGTAAAAATCAGGCTGTGTAAATCATGAGTGCACTATATAGTTTGTACATGCTGGAATGATGCAAAGGGAGTGAAGAGAGTGCAGAATGACGGGACATTAAGTGATGGATTGATTGTTGGTGTATATAAATATGATGACCAAGGTTATCATCTAGACGCAGGTCTCTCTGGGAGAATAGTGTAGAATCTCTGAAGAGGCTAACCTGGACACATTAACTTAAAAAATACATTATCACTACTACATTATTTTGCATTCCAGTTCTACTCAGTTCAGTTGGTCTTAATATGTTACATGGATATCCGGAATGTTCGGATCTTACCATACACGGCCTCCGTTTTTGTTTTACTTATTTCGACAGTATTGATAAATTTGGATGTTTCCGGTGAGTTTCCCAATATTGTTATTCGGTATTAAAATTTTCTAGTTACATTGTCCAAATCCACAAAACTTAATTTGGAACTCTAGTGGTTCTCTTAAATGCCTTGATGAATTCCTATGACAAAAAGATGCATGGAAAAGGTTTCGGTTATCCGAATTTCCTTTTAATTACGAATCCATTAACGGTATAAATGTTCGAATTTGTATTTATCCAATGGAAAATGAACTGTTTACAAAGTCAGTGCAATAGTCAGCCTGTCGAAATTATACTATGCTAAATAAATAGAAAAACATGAAAAAAAACATAAATTAATGAATGAAGGAAAGAACTTTGCACCGTTGTGAGAGCAAAACAAATACACAGTGGCGTTTTAGTGGGAGCACCAGGGGGCTCTTGCATTTTCGTCATATCACAGGTTAAAAACAAAACTAACAAGAACAATACGCCTTTACCAACTTAGCCGACTGAAAACTGTATTTACCTCTGATTTCGGCTGATTTTCTTGGTCGATTTTTTCCCGCAAACCTAATAATTTTCATGGGGGTGGCGCATGGGGCACAGAAACCCCCCTTTCTTGTAGCAATGCCCCTGGTAAAGCATTCGCCATGGAAAGGTATCTTTTAACAATAATGTACAGTTCAAAGGGCCATTTCTTCACGCAAAAGTGTGATTTAATGATTACGTCGATGAAGTTAAACTATATCTTTTCCATTTGAAGAATTAATCGTGAAGGAAACTAGTTGCGATTGCCAATATTTGCGAAATGCGACATATTATGGCAAATCGGCGTTTATATAGATACCAGGCTTCATAGTGAAAACGATATTTTAACATTTATGTGGCCCCAAAATGCAGATTTTCTGGTCGTTTTCTATTTTGTATTTGCATGCAGTTCACGGTAAGTTATTATTGTATTACAATTATATTAACATTTCCTGATATATAGGATCAGTTCACAACATTGCAGTAAACTTAATCGCACAGGACATACATTCGCTGATTGGTGACAAGAGAGGAATATTGTGTGTTATGTTACTATGTACTCGGTAAAAATCAGGCTGTGTAAATCATGAGTGCACTATATAGTTGTACATGCTGGAATGATGCAAAGGGAGTGAAGAGAGTGCAGAATGACGGGACATTAAGTGATGGATTGATTGTTGGTGTATATAAATAATGATGACCAAGGTTATCATCTTAGACGCAGGTCTCTCTGGAGAATAGTGTAGAATCTCTGAAGAGGCTAACCTGGACACATTTAACTTAAACATACATTATCACTACTACATTATTTTGCATTCCAGTTCTACTCAGTTCAGTGGTCTTAATATGTTACATGGAATATCCGAATGTTCGGATCTTACCATACACGGCCTCCGTTTTTGTTTTACTTATTTCGACAGTATTGATAAATTTGGATGTTTCCGGTGAGTTTCCCAATATTGTTATTCGGTATTAAAATTTTCTAGTTACATTGTCAAAATCCACAAAACTTAATTTGGAACTCTAGTGGTTCTCTTTAAATGCCTTGATGAATTCCTATGACAAAAAGATGCATGGAAAGGTTTCGGTTATCCGAATTTCCCTTTTAATTACGAATCCATTAACGGTATAAATGTTCGAATTTGTATTTATCCAATGGAAAATGAACTGTTTACAAAGTCAGTGCAATAAGTCAGCCTGTCGAAATTATACTATGCTAAATAAATAGAAAAACATGAACAAAAACATAAATTAATGAATGAAGGAAAGAACTTTGCACCGTTGTGAGAGCAAAACAAATACACAGTGGCGTTTTAGTGGGAGCACCAGGGGCTCTTGCATTTTCGTCATATCACAGGTTAAAAACAAAACTAACAAGAACAATACGCCTTTACCAACTTAGCGACTGAAAACTGTATTTACCTCTGATTTCGGCTGATTTTCTTGGTCGATTTTTTCCCGCAAACCTAATAATTTTCATGGGGGTGGCGCATGGGGGCACATAAACCCCCTTTCCTTGTAGCAATGCCCCTGGTAAAGCATTCGCCATGGAAAGGTATCTTTTAACAATAATGTACAGTTCAAAGGGCCATTTCTTCACGCAAAAGTGTGATTTATGATTACGTCGATGAAGTTAAACTATATCTTTTCCATTTGAAGAATTAATCGTGAAGGAAACTAGTTGCGATTGCCAATATTGCGAAATGCGACATATTATGGCAAATCGGCGTTTATATAGATACCAGGCTTCATAGTGAAAAACGAATTTTAACATTTATGTGGCCCAAAATGCAGAATTTTCTGGTCGTTTTCTATTTTGTATTTGCATGCAGTTCACGGTAAGTTATTATTGTATTACAATTATATTAACATTTTCCTGATATATAGGATCAGTTCACAACATTGCAGTAAACTTAATCGCACAGACATACATTCGCTGATTGGTGACAAGAGGAATATTGTGTGTTATGTTACTATGTACTCGGTAAAAATCAGGCTGTGTAAATCATGAGTGCACTCTATAGTTGTACATGCTGGAATGATGCAAAGGGAGTGAAGAGAGTGCAGAATGACGGGACATTAAGTGATGGATTGATTGTTGGTGTATATAAATATGATGACCAAGGTTATCATCTAGACGCAGGTCTCTCTGGGAGAATAGTGTAGAATCTCTGAAGAGGCTAACCTGGACACATTTAACTTAAAACATACATTATCACTACTACATTATTTTGCATTCCAGTTCTACTCAGTTCAGTTGGTCTTAATATGTTACATGGAATATCCGGAATGTTCGGATCTTACCATACACGGCCTCCGTTTTTGTTTTACTTATTTCGACAGTATTGATAAATTTGGATGTTTTCCGGTGAGTTTCCCAATATTGTTATTCGGTATTAAAATTTTCTAGTTACATTGTCAAAATCCACAAAACTTAATTTGGAACTCTAGTGGTTCTCTTTAAATGCCTTGATGATCCTATGACAAAAAGATGCATGGAAAAGGTTTCGGTTATCCGAATTTCCCTTTTAATTACGAATCCATTAACGGTATAAATGTTCGAATTTGTATTTATCCAATGGAAAATGAACTGTTTACAAAGTCAGTGCAATAAGTCAGCCTGTCGAAATTATACTATGCTAAATAAATAGAAAAACATGAAAAAAAAACATAAATTAATGAATGAAGGAAAGAACTTTGCACCGTTGTGAGAGCAAAACAAATACACAGTGGCGTTTTAGTGGGAGCACCAGGGGGCTCTTGCATTTTCGTCATATCACAGGTTAAAAACAAAACTAACAAGAACAATACGCTTTACCAACTTAGCCGACTGAAAACTGTATTTACCTCTGATTTCGGCTGATTTTCTTGGTCGATTTTTTCCCGCAAACCTAATAATTTTTCAGGGGGTGGCGCATGGGGGCACAGAAACCCCCTTTCCTTGTAGCAATGCCCCTGGTAAGCATTCGCCATGGAAAGGTATCTTTTAACAATAATGAGTGCACTCTATAGTTGTACATGCTGAATGATGCAAAGGGAGTGAAGAGAGTGCAGAATGACGGGACATTAAGTGATGGATTGATTGTTGGTGTATATAAATATGATGACCAAGGTTATCATCTTAGACGCAGGTCTCTCTGGGAGAACAGTGTAGAATCTCTGAAG
>JBAMJV010010258.1:22500-89439 GCA_037951105.1 Echinarachnius parma | reverse complement strand
CATTATTCTTCTTTAGTCAGCTCCTTGACCACCATTTAAGGGCTTCCGTAGATCTTTGGTAGCTCCAAGTTCATGTATTTTGCCGTATTTGGTAGTTTTAGTCTGCTCCTTAGTCCCCGTAACTCCCGTTTCAGGGTTTTTGTAGCTCCAAAGACCCTATATTTGTGCTTGTAGTCAGCTCTTAAGACCCTATTTCAGATTTCCGTGCGGCACACCCCCGTCAAAAAATAATTCGAGTGCCCCCCCCCCCCCCCCCCCCCCCCCCCCCCCGGGGGATCTAGTAACTTTGTTGACATGTGCAAAAAGTAATGATTACTTCAATCATAAATATCTTTTTAACGATTTCAAGGGAAATTTGAAAAACCAAAACCTGTCCCATGATTTTATTGTTAATACGAATACAACAAGTTATGAGGGAACCGCTAGAATTCCAATTGAATTTTGAGGATTTGGGCAATGTTACTAAGTCCCTTTAAAGATGTAGATTACATGTAATTCACTACAAACTGTACATTTTGGGTAATAGATAACGTTTTTTAATTGATTAACAAGATGAAAAATACATGTTGTATCATACATTCTCGTGATGAAAATTGAACATAATTGTCAAATTGCAATGCTACCAGTACTTTTAGATTACATTTTAACAAATCAACAATATATCAATACTATACAAAAGCGTAATATCGTATCAATATGAGCATTAAAAATATTCTTCTCTTGATCAAAGGTTTTTAATTGTAACCAGCTCATTCATGTAAACAATGTATTTCTATTTTCTAGGCAAACGAATTAGAGTAGAACACAGCATGCATGGTGCATAGATCTACAAAATTATGTATCCAGTACCGAAAAATTCACTTGAGAAAGATGGCTAACAAAAATGCACTTCTTTCATTACTTGAATATACTTTTAATGGTTTACTCTGCAGCCTGCAGACTGTATTATGTGTCCCACACACAGCAGGGTTCGAAATTAGCATTGGCATGCTGCATGGGACCACTAAAAATGCACTAAGGCCACCAAAACATCCAAATGTTCCATAAAAATATCAAATGAATTGTGATCGTTCGAATGCAGCCACGTTGAATATTTATCTTTATTGAGTGCCCCCAGGTTCAGTTTTCAGACCACTAAAATGTGACAAATCTTTGTTTTACTTTATTTATTTATCATTTATTTATTTTTTTATTATTTTGGTATACATTTCAAACTGATCAGCAGCAGTGCTGAAAGGATCAGTGTACATTGAACATCAAAACATACATAGTATAAACATGATAAATAATATAATATAGCAATTGCTACATTCGCAATTTAAATGAATTGGAACATTAATGTTAAGTACAAAATTTACAAAAGTAAATCACTATAAGATAAACAAAGCTACACTACACAAAGAACAAATATCATATCATTGAGCATAATTGCTAATCATTCATAAATGGAACTGTTCTAAGTTCAATCACCAAGCAATTAATTCATTATAATTATTTATCATTTATACCTATCAACTGAATACCTATTGTGAAATCATTGTTATATGAGAGCAAGACTATTCTAGTCATATTGATATTTCAATTAAAATTAATTAAGCATAATTTAAAAATGAATAATTATGTACGTATTACAAGTTTAATATCAATATTTTACCAAAATTCAAGGTACCAAACTGCAAGTTTATGAGTATTTGTCATATTACATAAACAAAGACAGCCATGCCACAAGAAGAACAAATTTAATTTTGAAACATTGCATACTAGTACGAAATTGGTGTACAAGGTAGCATACTTAGACATAAATGTGACTGATCAAAACCCTACGCTTGTTGGTAAAAATCACAATTTAAATTTTCAAACCATAAAGGCCTTTAATCACAAGTTTTCATTTGATGCCTTCTTCTGTAATACGGACAATATTTGGCACAGATATGATTGTTTCAATTTTACAAACATTAGTCTTTATACAGTTTACATTTTGTGAACTTAATACCCATTTCTTCAAAACAATGAATTACCGACAAGTGCAGGGTTTTGCTATGTCCAGTCACATTTTTAATAAAATCAAACATTTCCTTGTCTTTGGCAAAGTCTGTACAGATCATAATTGCTTACAAACTTGTATGAAACAGTATATTATATCATACAAAATTTATTTTATTTTCTCACTTTTAAAGCACAAAATCAGATCTATTTAACATGACATTTGTCTCAATGTATAATGAATTGATTAAGGGTTGACCTTTTCTGGCACACTTCTCAGGACACTTCTTTTTTTTACTGTACAGATTGTACGCTCTTATGACTGTTCTAATGACCACCTCTGGGCAAAAATCCTGGCTAAGGAAGAGCTCAGTTTCCTGAAAAACTTAAATTTAGCAGCCAAACCACATACAGAAACATAAATCACAAAATTGTTTGACAGACTGCTCGAATTCTGGTAGGACTAGGAGATTTTTGTTGTTTTTTTTTTGCTCACCTGGGTTAGAGTTAGGATTGTATACGTGTACAGTTTAGTTAAAGGGATAGTTGAGTTTTTGTATCTAGGCGCTGCACAAAATAATTTGAAACCGAGTGTCAAATTTGAAGTCCTGAGCATACAATTTTAAAGGGGTAGTACAGTTTGGTAAGGCTGAACTTTAGTAACCAAACCTGGACAGTAACATTATTTAACTCCACCATGCTCGAAAAGGTATACAAAATTACAAATGACTAAGTAAAAAGGCCTGTTATCATTAAAAAAAGAGCCATTAAAACACAAGAGGATGCTCTCTAAAAAGGCGTTGGTTTCACACCATTTTTTATACAAAATTATGCTGTTTTATTGAAATAATGATTAAATAGAGAGATCATCAACAATTATTTTAAAATACTTTTGAACATTTTTGAAAAAGTGTAAGCATTTTTAAATTTTTTTGGAAAAAACAGATATTTGGGCCCCCAAATAATTATAAGAGATATTTCACCGGTTTCTGGACCGATTTTGACCAAATAAAGTTTATTCTGCCATTAAAATTGCATACGTAAGAACTCTCAAATTCGATACTAAGTTTTTCATTACCCTCACAAAAAAATTTGCTGTGCAGCGCCCTACCCAAACTGAACTACCCCTTTAATGACAGAATAAATTTTTTGATCAAAATCGTTCAGAGATGGCTGAAATATAACCATTTGTAATTATTGTGGGCCCCACAATTCAATAATTTGCACCAGCCTTTGAAAACAAAAACAAATGTGAACACTTTTTAAAAATAATGTACAAAAGTCTAAAGATATGTTTTTAAATACTATGTAGTTGTGATGATCTTTCTATTTAATCATTATTTTAACAAAACATCACATGCTAGTGAAATTACACTTCGGGCCAGTGAAATTCAGGGGTGTGAGAGCAAGATTGAAACAAAATCTGAAAAAAAATCTGAAATGAAAAGTGTGCGCGAACGCGCACACTAACGAGCGCGAGAGCGCGAGAGTCCCTTAGGCCGGGGTCCAGGGCCGCCCTACATGTAGGGCCCTGGAACGCTCTGGGGTTCTAGATGCTCTCTGGTGCAATCTAGGCTTATTTAGGAAAACCATTTCTTTCAATTTAAAATAGTTGGTTTTTGGATAAATTTTTTTTTTTTTTTACAGAATTGTCCTTGATACCCGAGCTTGAAACTTGACATCTACAGTATTGGTCAAAATAAACTAACCCCCCTAACGTTTGTGTGCAGGTATTGGTCAAAATAAACTAACCCCCCTAACGTTTGTGTGCAGGTATTGGTCAAAATAAACTAACCCCCCTAACGTTTGTGTGCAGTAATCCCTATTGATTTTGTACACATAATAGGGATTACTGGAAATTACTGCAGTAAACTGGTTAGTTTATTTTGACTGATACTGTAGATGCAAATTGCATGCACAAAGTTGTAAAGCTTTTTATACCAATTGCGTAATTCAAAAGTACATGATATTATATTCAAAGATAGATCAACAATAACAAACGGACAAATTTCCACAGCCTTTCGTTTTGAGTTTTTAAACAAAATAGTCCATTCAGGCATTCAGCTTGAAGAAATTTCCCTTTAATTTGCTTATAAATTCTTCTCCCTCCATTATTTTGTTTGGACACCATGTGTCTGTAATTTACAAAAGAGACCACAAAAAGTGAGAGTTTCTCCCGAAAATTACTTTTTACTTTATAATTTCGCTGCCATGATTCATGAATAATGTGCGTAGTATCACTATGGCTATGGCTATGCATTATATCACAAAACGCAGCCTTAAATACAAATTACAATGTACTGCAGGATCTCAAGTCAAGTCGTCAAGATTTCACATTAGAGGCTTTTCGCAACCTCAACGCGGATGTAGAATTTTGCAGGTCGTGTGCAAAATTGCCAACTTCCTATCATGCCTATCCTATGGAAACAGCGGCCCGATCGTTCTTGGGTTGAAATCACAGACCGTTCTTAGGCAAAATTACGTCCGTATTATGCGACCGCCCGATCAGGCAACAACCAATCAGCGCGCTCGCCGCTCGTAGCGAGGTCAAACGTTCATCGCACGTGCTGCCAAGTGCCAGCTGAAACGATTTGAGTCTACGTCCGCGTTCACCGAATTGCGAAACTGCTTGTAAGCGAGAGTTGTTTGAGCGCGGCGGACGTACCAATAGATCGTTCCTGCGTCGCTGAAAGCCTCGTACGTCGCTTGGCGAAAACACTCTATTAGTATTACAATTTCAGGAAGAAAGCACACTAAATCAGTCTAGCAGCCCGGCCCAGTGCAGTCTCATGTCACACAATTGCACAAGTCACGATACTCACTGCACTAGCATCAGTCACACAATCACTTCACTCAGTCACTCAGAAAAAAATAGAACTTGACTACTCTCATCAACTTATTCGCCTTTTTCAAACCTTAAACATAACTAAGCAAATACTGGCTGGTGATTGATCTGGTATTGAATAATCCCTGTGTTATTCTACTCACCGACGAGACGCCATTTTATGGAAAACACTGCCCAACAACCTTTGATATTTCCTGATTTATGAGTCACTCGCAGACGAAATAAGAGTAAGACAATCTTAAGTGCAATTTATACACACAAAATTGGTACAGGTGCGCCGCGCATATATTGCACATAATACATATACGTACGTACGGTACGGTCCGGATCCCGCGGCCGCAGGTCGATCGTGTGTAAAAAATATGGAGAAGCTCAAGTTTTGTTGAGTATGAAAGGCCAAAAGGGACAACTAAAGATTAGGAAAACATTCGTGTATGATCTATGTCATAAAACACTGCGGGTCAGGTTTAGCAGTACAAGAGTTAAACTTCATACACTCCAGGGGGGGGGGGGGGGGGGGGGCACACACACTATGCATTTCTTTATTTTGCCAAGGATTCGCCCTATGTTTTTGTTTATTGTTTTGTCAAACCATCTGGGGCACGTCCCCTCCACACCCCCTCTCCCCCCCCCCCCCCCCACTATAAGTAAAAAACAAAAATAAATAAAATCTTCATCATTAAATTGTATGATTTTGAACTATATACGATTTGTTGGAAACTTGTATTTATTTTGTTTGAAACTACGATTTGTTGGTAAGTATTAATTGTTTTGGGCCCTAAAACCATACAATCTTGGTCTTTACCAGATCATGGAGTTAACTTGAACTTTATTTTTATCAAACAAAATTAAAGCCATTATGCTTCTATTTGTAAGTGCCTTCTTTGCGTTCTATTTTGCAAAATCAAAAAAGACTAAACGTTCATTTATCAAAGAATATTCATGATTATCCAAATACTATTTGTTCCTGTTATGCATGTGACAGACTTATTTCTTTCCTTTTTTTTAAATTTTTGTTCTTTATGACATAATATTCCATGTAATGATCAAGCTGTGGGGGGGGGGGGGGGGGGGGGGGGACACACCTTATGTTTTCAATACCAATGTCGCCGTATGTTTCTTATTGTTTTTTTCTTCAAATTATTGGGGGTGGGGCCCGTGGGGGAGGGCACGTGCCCCCCGTGCAGGGTATTGCCCCCCATCCGTCGCTACGTCACTGTGATCAGTGGCCTGAATTCTGATCAGTGGCACTTTAAAGGTACCGTTGAGTATTGGTATTTCACGAAGTGCCCCCGATATGTTTGTGTGAGAATGAAAACCTGACTGTCAAAGTTGAAAGAACATACAATTTTAATGACAGAATAAGTTTTATTTGATCAAAATCGGTTCAGAAACGGCTGAAATATCCATAAGTATATTTTTATTCCAAAGATTCTTCACCGGTATCACCGGGAGATATTAAGACTTTTTAGAGAAAAAAAATAAAAATGCTTAAACTACTTTGAAAAAAATCTGAAAAGGTTTTTAAAAAATCGTTAATGATATCTCTATTGAATCATTATTTTAACAAAACATTAAAATAATGCACAATTTTGTATGAAAAACGGCTAAAACCAGCGATTTTTTTTAAATAGCGCCCTCTTGAGTTGTAACGGCTCTTTAAAAAAACAGGGGTTTTACTTAGTCGTTTGTAATTGTGTATACTTTTCGAGCATGGTGAAATTATAACTATTACTTTGTACCGTAATGGTGCAGGTTTTGGTGACCAATACTCAACTATCCCTTTAAGTCCGGACTAAAACGGCAGAAATGTCCAGTAAGCGGTTAAACCGTTTCACACCTGTGTAATCATTTAATTTGCCAATTGATGGTTGTTATTTGCCACCAGAGATCATTATCCAGTCAATCCCTATATTTCTGCTTAGACATCAGGACATTGGATGACTGTGTGACATTCCAGTCATAGTATATAACCGGAACCAGTAATGTAATGTTTTTGATGATCCTGGGCGCAATATTACAGGTGACACGCAGATTCAAGACCCGAGTCCTGAGAGTGTGTGTAGATGCTTTTGCAGAGGGATTTGCATTGATAATTAACATAAATGGCTATTCCAATTACACAGGTGTGACATGGTTTTGAACAGTTACTGGCAATTTCTTTATTTTTGGTCTGGAATAAAGTTGTGCTCTCTCGTGAGAATTCAGGTATGCTCTGAATGTGAACAGTTCCTTTGCGGTGCACACATGTCATTACTTTGACCCACTTTGCCTTCCATAAGCAATTTGCTAAACATGTCAAATCCGGTAACGTGGAAGAAGAAGGCGGCTTCATACGATTATCGAAGTTGTAATGTTGACATGTTTATGCTTCTACATATTAATGATGATTTAAATGGTTATTACTCGCCTTCACCCTCATCATATAAACACAGGTAAGCATTTACGTTGTATAAATATGGACAATATATCAATAAACCATAGTTTAATTTATGTTGATCGTCTGCCAAGTTCGACAATAATCTGCATTAGGCGGTATCCTACCGAGCACCACCGGGGCAGTTCCGGCGCGCCTGATGGACGAGAACCGTCGACGTCACGCGTCGTGATGGGCGTTTGATGTAAACTAATGTCTGAATTAATAATGTCATGATCTGATGATGTGCATTTTGACGGCCTGTGCTCAATTCACAATTGCCAAACATGCAATGTCAAGTCAATGCAGAAAAAACGTCAATATAATTTTTGTTGTTGATATTTCTGGCTATTTTTTGTTCAGATTCATTAGCCAAAGTCAAAGTCAAGAAGACACAATTTCATACATTTTTGGACAATATCATTCATCATTATTCATTGGACATGTCATTGTTACAAATACTAATCTATGTATATTTACTATGTTAGGACAGTCAGTGACATGTTCAATGATAATGTATGAAAATGTGTCTTCCTAACGTTTTCTTTAGCTAAGTTTCATTTATGTCCGATTGTCCGTGTCATGTGATTTGTTCATAAATGTGCATTTATTATTTGTGTGTGACTGACTGTTCATTTTTTGTGCTGGTGTACAGAATAATTTTTTAAAATACAGTTCCATTCATTCTCTTTTACTTTTAAAATACGCTGCTCCTGTCTGGCATGGAGGAATAACCCGTAACCAAAACAATAAACTAGAAAGAATACAAAAACGTGCCTTACGCATTATTTTTGGTGACCAATACACCACTTACGACGAAACACTACAACTAATTTCTCTGTCGACCCTAGACGAACGCAGGGAAACGCTCTGTACAACATTCATCAAGAAAACCATGGACACTACATCACAAATCGAACAATTCATTCCCGCATGGCCTGCCAACAGACGAACTCTAAGATCAACAACAAAAGTACCAGAATTAAAATACAAAACGAATCAAATGAAAAACAGCCCTTTACCATACCTCATTCGGCTTTTTAACAGTGTGTGATAATCTCCTCTTGTTTTTTATATTGTACATAGGAACAGTTGTGTTATTCGAATAATGAATTGCTTTAATATTCATTATATTGTCAGCATACGCAAAGCCATGTATTTATATAATAGTCCTCTTAATCATACTCCTTTAAACAAATTATTCCTGGTAATGATTTGAATGATTGTCTAACTCCGTCTATTGACACTGCATTGCATTTGCTTTATGATATACCCTACTTTTATGATTATATCTATATATTCATGATAATATGATAATTTATGATAATGTTTTATTTATCTAAAAGAATGGCAAACCCACATTTTGTAATTTACTTTTATAGAATCTGCTCACAAAACCCTTTAGTTAGTTGGATTTATACGCATCCCCTTGAAATGTAATTTAATCACTTTTGTTTGTGTAAATTTCTTCATAAATACAATGCAAAGCCACAACTGGAGCTTTTATGTTAAAATGCAATTACACACGTGCAATATGTTTTAGCATTTTTATATTTTTAGCGTAATTAGTTGTCCAATTTTAGATGTCTAATTTTGTTCTCCAAATATACACCTATTATTTAAAATGTATTTCGTTATGCATGTTTATCATTTACGTTCTGAATTTTGTTAAACTTTGTATACATGTAATTTATTTTTGTAAACACATATGCAATTCAGCCCTGTGGCTGCCATATATGTATTTTTAATGAATAAACCATATTTGAATTGAAAATTGAATTGAATTGAAAATTACAAATACAAGTAAACAAAAAATGACTATGTCTATGAACCTAACCTTGATGTGACATTAATTGGCAAACATTTATTATTTTTTGTATTATTTGTATTATTCATTGTTTTCAGAATGAACTATAATATATGTTACTGTAAAAAAATCTACTTGAAGTTATTCTGTAATTTTTCTTTTTCAATAGCTTATAATCGAACACAAATCAGCTTCAACTACCGGAAGATAGATTCAACTTGATCTTGAGCGAGGAGAACCGTCTCCAGATTTTCAACATGGCAGATATCAAATCAGATCTGCAGTCGTACCTGTCCTCGTCATCGTCTTCGAAGTCACTCTCGCAGTCCACCAATGCACTGTCCTCCGGAGCCCAGAACACATTGAACTCCATGTCATCCTGGTTCAAGGGGTCAAAGGTCAATGACGTAGAAGCGAGCGGCAATCTGTTGACGGGCGTTCCAAAGGAGACGAAGGACGACAGCAATGGATGGTTCACTCAGGCGGAGAAGGATCCCCTGTGCCCATCACTTGTAAGGCCCACTTATACGTAACGGTATATGTGACCTTACACCACAAAACGACCGTTATGTCGCTCAGATAGTTTCTCTGTTATTAGCTAAAATAATCAAATTTGGCTTAAAATATGAAATTTAGGATTTTTGTATTTTCTGAATGAAGGTCACCTAATCTGCATTCTTTGAAATTTTGATCGTCATAAATCATGTTTAAATATATTTTTTCATTGAATAAAATTATCAGATATACAGCGCTTGAATGGACGCCAATCATTAATGTGGCCTATTTCTCCTTTGTTTTAAAAGCTGCCTCAGCCATTTTCCAAATATTTGGCACTAATTTTGACAGGGTTTGCCTTCTCTGAATATGACAAATTATATACCATTTTAAAGGTAATGAAGTCTACTGTAATCTCATGTGAAAATCAGCATAATCATTTTCCCCGACTTATTGGTCGTTTTGTGGTGAAAGGTCACATATTACCATTCTGTTATGTGCTGTAGGCAATGCATAGACAATGCATGACTGGGGTCAATTATATGCCAACACATGCATTTTCGTATGTCCACAGTATGACCAAAGATAGCGTTAATGGGGTCATACAACCGATGCCCTTTTGCATTGTAGATGTGCCATTTTGTACCAATGTCCAACTTTGCATACATTTTATTTTCTAATGAATTCAGTTGTATTCTAACATGAAATTGCCTTTGGTAGAACAGGACAAAATTGAAATAGAGTGGCTTTGAATTTATATTAGGAACAGCATATTGCACATCCATTGGGTCATTCCATGTCAAATCACCCAATGGATTTCATCGCACCCCCTTCAAAGTTGTTCATATTTGGTATGTATGATATTTCAACCTTTCAAAGTGCAAATATTTAAGTTTTAGCCCAATCCGCCCAACGGTTTTGGCGCTATGGTCGATTCTTCTGGGGTAGTTTTGTCAAAAATGGGCGTGGGCACCGTTTTTCAAATCGCCATTGTCCGTTAACCGTTGGGGTCAATTTATTTTGCAATGGTGTCATTGGACTGAGGATGTTATATGCAATCCATTTATGCCATTTGTTTTCATGCATGAGCGAGTTTGGATACGATAACCTTTGACCTTAGGCTTCGACCTTCTGTTTTACCTCGTGGATCAAATAATTTTGAGAATTTTTTTGGCTTAAATCTTGGCTTGATATAATATCTACAACATATGAAAGAATTGAAGATGTATTATTTCTTGTTTTTTCTACAGCCTTGTTTTAAGTTTGCAAATTTCATGTAAAATTGAATTATTTTAGACCTACACCCATGTCCAAGAATTCTATAGGGGTGTATTGTATGAAAAAGACCTTTTCAAAGTCAGGATTAGAGCCTATTCACACTCTGGCTCACCACTGTTAAATAGACCTGCTAATCCCCATACAATAGCAATACAGACAAATGACATTCTAATGATACCACATGTTTCCAACCTGACAATGGCCCTGTTGCAGAAAGAGATAAATCAATTGTGAGTCAGATCAAATGTTCTAAATGCACAAATCTGATTGGTTGAAACGCAGAAAAGGTCTCTCTCTGCATCAGGGCCTAGGTGGAGATCTTTTCTTGAATAAAATCTTTCAAGTTCAAGTTCAATTTGCAAACTTGTATATCAATTATGAAAGCAAATATCTACAGGTATCCCTTTTCAATGAATTTAATTTTCTATGCAACAGAAAATTCAAGCAATAGTAACACGATTTGCAATTGTACAAAT
Source organism: Echinarachnius parma (assembly GCA_037951105.1). NCBI lineage: Eukaryota > Metazoa > Echinodermata > Echinoidea > Clypeasteroida > Echinarachniidae > Echinarachnius > Echinarachnius parma. The sequence goes on along the minus strand of JBAMJV010010258.1, from coordinate 78,139 downwards.
TCAACCCTGATTATTTCCAACTAAACCAAACACAAAAACAATGCTGTTTGATATTCCACTCATTTTGATTTTTAATGGCGCTTGTTTTTAAATGCATTAATTGCAACTAAAAAACAGTGAAATTTTAAATTTCACAAACCATAAAAATGCATTAAGCAAATGTGATGTTTCACAGAAATGGACAGGCATGCGCAAGTTTTTGTGACTTTTGAAATTAGGTCATTTTGTCTTTAATCTAAGCTCTTTCAGGCATGAAGAAGTATCTCTGATTTTCATACATAGTGTACAAAACAACTGTAGAAATATTGTGGTAAGATCACATCTTAAACACTCATAACACTCATAAAATTATGAGCAGTTGTCTAGAGGGTAGTTACTGTTTGTGTTTGGTATAGTTGGAAAGAATCAGGTTTGAATTTGTACAGATTGCAAATCATGTTAATATTGCATGAATTTCTGATGCATAGAAACATTAAATGAATTGAAAAGGGATACCTGTAGTAGATATTTGCTCTCATAATTGATGTACAAGTTTGCAATTTGAACTTGAACTTGAAAGATTTTATTCAAGAAAAGATCTCCACAGGGTCTTGGCCCTGTTGCAGAGAGAGACATTTTCTGTGTTTCAACCAATCAGATCTGTGCATTTAGAACATTTGATCTGACTCACAATTGATTTATCTCTTTCTGCAACAGGGCCATTGTCAGGTTGGAAACATGTGGTATCATTAGAATGTCATTTGTCTGTATTGCTATTGTATGGGGATTAGCAGGTCTATTTAACAGTGGTGAGCCAGAGTGTGAATAGGCTCTAATCCTGACTTTGAAAAGGTCTTTTTCATACAATACACCCCTATAGAATTCTTGGACATGAGTGTAGGTCTAAAATAATTCAATTTTACATGAAATTTGCAAACTTAAAACAAGGCTGTAGAAAAAACAAGAAATAATACATCTCCAATTCTTTCATATGTTGTAGATATTATATCAAGCCAATATTTAAGCCAAAAAAATTCTCAAAATTATTTGATCCACGAGGTAAAACGGAAGGTCGAAGCCTAAGGTCATAGGTTATCGTATCCAAACTCGCTCATGCATGAAAACAAATGGCATAAATGGATTGTATATAACATCCCCAGTCCAATGACACCATTACAAAATAAATTGACCCAACGGTTAACGGACAATGGCGATTTGAAAAACGGTGCCCACGCCCATTTTTGACAAAACTACCCCAGAAGAATCGACCATAGCGCCAAAACCGTTGGGCGGATTGGGCTAAAACTTAAATATTTGCGCTTTGAAAGGTTGAAATATCATATATACCAAATATTAGCAAATTTGAAGGGGGTACGATGAAAATTTTCACTTTTTTTGGGTGATTTGACATGGAATGACCCCATTGCTTCCTTCCAGTTTGTCAATTTTTTTAATACAAATTAGAAATAGTAATTGATTGCCACAAATATTTACTTTGGTAACAATTTTTAAATAGTTTTAGTAACAGTTTTAATATCACTATCAGACTTTAAAAAAAAAGTTGGGTAATGTATGTTTCTACACTTAATTAATTAATTAACAGTGGGTATTTATCAATTTAATCATAACACAGATATACAGATTTAAAAGTTCATTTATATTAACTGCACTGCTCTTTCAATTCAAAGAACTTTTGATTCGCTCTTTTTTTTTTACAGAGTCGTCAGCAAAGAATCATGGGGTTCGTTGGGTGCCTACTAGCTGGTGTGTTCTGCTTTGTACTTGCCTGGTTGTTTGCTCCTATGATAGTGGTCAAACCAAGGAAATTTGCCGTTCTCTACACATTAGGGAGTCTGTTCTCTGTTGGTAGGTAAGTTACTTAGTAAGTGCTCGAAATTTGCACAGACCCGCTTGGCCTGGGGCCACTTATACCTAGCTTTGGACCGCCAAATTTAATTGATCCTAAAATCCATTGGCCCAAATGTGCAACCAAATCAGAATTTGTTCATGTTTTTCTTTGTTTGGGGCCACCAGATTACCAGAACCACGTTGTAGGCCACTAGAATTCAAAAATCTTGATTTTACTTGCCCGACTGGGCCACAAAGAAAAATAGCTAATTTCTAGCATTGTACAAGTGTTGGGTTGCAAGAGTCATACAATAAAATGGGAAGGAGTATTCACTTAAATTATATAATTATTGATACTTAAATGAATAGTGATCAGAAAGCTGTTGTTATCATTATAATTAATGATTTTGTCAATGTGTTTCTCCCTTTATTTGCAGCTTCTCACTTTTATGGGGTCCAATGAATCATCTAAAACATCTGTGTTCTACAGATAGGTTACCGTTTACAGCGACATACTTTGGCACCATGTTTGCAACATTATACTTCTCAATGGTTGTAAGTCTGATATTTGAATTACATATACAGTCAAACCTGTCGTGGGGGCCACCTGTCTATAGCAGCCAACCTGCCTATAGGGGCCACGAAAGATAATCCCCTTGACAGAAAAACAATGTTATGGAACCTGTTTATAGGGGTCACCTGTCTACAGTGGTCACTTTTCTTGTTTCCCTTTAAAGGTGGTCACTATACACAGGTTTGGCTGTATTTTAATGTTGGCAACTGAGAGCCACAGTAAATTCTGCGATCCGACGTGACGTCACTTCCTTCTTATGACCCTAACTACGACCATAGTAACGCCTCAGTGGGTGAAAACAAAAAGAAGCTTTCACAAAACTGAGTAGGTGGGACTACACAAAGTGAATAGCTGAGTGAGCGAGCTTTTTTTTTTGGTTCCCCATGACACCTTTTCTGTCTTTGAAATCTAAATATTGGTGAATATAAATGTAATATATATTTATACATAAAACTAAAGCAGCAAGATATGTACTTGTTATGAAATGATCTGAACAAACATATTCATATTTCGTCGGTTCCCAGCGTTTGTTATCTGGTTTTTCCTGCCGATTGCCCATTTTTCCCATCTTTCACGGTATTTAACGCGATCAGGAAAAATACAAAATGAAAGCGATTTTCCCGGTTGTGACAGCCTACGGCACAGCAGCTTTTCGGCATTTGGATGGAGAAAAGGAGAAATCATTGTTGTCACAAATTCAAAGAGCGTGCAAAGTCAATGCGAAGTGTTGCGTTGCTAGGCGTTGCTAAGCTATTGTTTTCACCCAGCGGCTGCAGGGTGTCAAAAATCACGACGAAAGTTCCCGGATGTTCGGATCGGAGAATAGTAGCAGTACTGGGGGTGTTGCAAAGAGTTGCAATTACATGTAGTTGTAAGGTTACAATTAATTGCAAGCCAGAAAATGTGACTAAATGTGCAAGTCTGATTGGTTCAGGTGTGCATATTTTCTGACTCGCAAATAATTTCAACTTTAAATTCAATTGCATTTCTTTGTGCAACATCCAACTGTTCACAAAAGCACCGGATTGCTGAATGATACACCAACTGTTGTAAACCCCTTGGCCTTCCCTGCTAACAACAAAGGTTTCAGTAGGTACATGTAATAGGGGTGTGGGGAGTTCTAGATGTGAGTTGACATAACTGTCAAATTGTGAGAGGTGCTGGTAATCCCTTTATTGTGTCTTTCTAACTGTATGGAATTAGTAGTCTACTAATCTCTAAGAAGCCATACAAGACTCTTTGTCAGAGCAGCTCTGCCCCTTGGGGAATGGAATTAGTTAAACTGTTCCCTTTGGATTCTGAAATCCCCATAGACTTTGTACATAGACCACCAGATTCCTGTTTGCAAGATGTTAATCTTCAAGAAACTTAAAAAAAACACCCCAAAATAATATTCTTATCAAAAAAAGGTAACATTCTTAGTTTTCCATTCCACCAAAAAGTTCAGAAAAATATGTTTCCAGAAAAATTATATACTACATACTACAACATTTGTTCATAGGTCTGCATTCAAAGACTACATTTTGTCTAGGACGAACGTTTCATCCGTAATTATATTGTCTCCAAACGTACGCATGAATAGAATCGGCGCACTCGCAAACGTTTAGCGCGTACGGAACCATGTGGCCAAAATGGTTCTGTAAGTGGTGGTAATTAATTGCATTGTTTATGAATTACACAACCCTTTGCAAAGTGTTGGGAATCTATTTGATATTTTGATATCATGCAATGGTACCAAAACATATAATTATGTGTTGTTCTTTGCCTGGTGGTCCCTTGTAAGATCTCTTTTGCATTACATGTACAAAGATGCAATTTTCTCCTGCCCTTTGGGGCATAATTGGTCTCTTTGTTATCACAATTATATACGCAAACTGGGATTTCATATTTTCATTTTTATTATATTAATGTGTGATTGCTTTATTAGCTTTAACAAAACTGTTTGATAAATTCTAATTTTTTAATTTGATCTTCATTTATTATTTCTTTTCACAGCAACAAGTTACCTTGATGACAATAGTGTGTGCACTATTACAGATGTTTGCATTAGTATGGTGAGTACTAATATTGTTTTTATTTTTAAAAAAAGACTAGAACAGCTCTGTTTTTAAAGTTTTGTAATTAAAACAAGACAAGTCATATCCTTTGTATCAAAGTGTGATGTCACAACTATTCATCGCTCTAGGTAATGATCCTAATCAAAGGCAGGCAAGCCAAAAATTTGGGACCTAGTGGATTTTATAAAAGCAATCCACAAGCTCCAACCTACTAGTACTTAGTGTAGTCGCTGAGTCCCGGGTACCCGGGTCCCGCCGAAAAATGTTGAGTCCCGGGCACAAAAATCGATACTCGATTTCCCGAAAAAAGGGGAAGTTCCCTCATTGAACGCCAGAGCTTTCATGTTCATTCAAGAAGATGATTTATTGTCATAAATGCGCTCAATGTTTGTCACTTGAATGAACATGTTTTCCCAGCGGGCGTGACATGCCGATCGTGTAATAAACAAATGGGTAAATTTCGGGTACCCGGGGCTCGCCCGAAAAATTATCGCGAGTCCCGGGTAGTAAATACCCCCGAAAACGACAACACTACTAGTACTACCAAAGGCCAGAATCAAAGGCAAACTGTTTAGAACCATTTGGCGAAAATATTCAAACTAAATGAACCGCCCTAACTATTAACAACAATATTACTATCATATAACAAAATAGTGTGATGTCACCGTTTTGGTAAACCGTGTTGTAAAGAGCTCTGAGCAATGTAATTGTGGCGGTCTTTCCTTTGTTCTTGTACCATAACAAGATAACTGATATAACAAGGTAATTGCTATGGTCACAACTCACAAGGACCTCATTGTAATGAGGTTCAACTGAATTTTATTTTTGTTTTGCATATTCTTGCCATAAAAGAAATCAATTTATGATCATATTCCTGTATTTTAACGCTAATGTCTTAGTGAACCTCTCTCTCCTATTGTTTTTCTCCCTTTCCCTATTCTCGTTTTTCATATCTCGCTCCCCACTTGCATTTTCATAATTTTCTTAATATTTATAATGGTGTTTGACGATATACATAACGGTAAGTCAATGCTTTTAAATGTTGATATTCAGATGTTTTTATTATATGAATCTTGATTTAAATAGTGAATTCATGAATTGTGATATTGTGAACCCAAGACAATTTTCCATTGAGTTGGACCATGAACTATTGAATATTGAATATTGGGCATTTTGTGTGGATTATTTCCTAGCTGTATAGTTAAAGGGATAGTTGAGTTCTGGTAAGGAGAGTACAGTTTTGGTGAAACTGAATTTTAGTAACCAAAACCTGCATCATTACATTACAAACTAATAGTTATAACTAGAAAGGAACACAAAATTACAAATGACGTAGTAAAGATCATGTTATCATTCAAAAAGAGCCGTTAAAACGTAAGAGGGCGCTCTCTAAACACTCATCGGTTTCAACCATTTTGAATAAAATATTGTGCATGTGATGTTTTGTTGAAATAGTGATTAGATAGAGAAATAACCAACAACTATTTAAATACCTATTTTGTAACTTTTTGAAAAGAGGAAGCATTTTTTTGAATTTTTAACGGCTGGTTCAAAATTCTCTAATAAACCTGGGGCCCCAGCTTTATTACAAATTGTTATATTTATGGATATTTCAGCCGTCTCTGAACCGATTTTGATCAAACAAAGATGATTTTATTATTTAAATATTATGCTCTTTAAAATTTTACACTCAGTTTTTCATTACCTCACAAAAAAAAAAGTAGTCTAGCGCCCTCTCTACCAAAACTCAACTATCCATTTAATTTGTGTGTGTCCTCTTTCTGTCTGTTTTCTGCAGGTACGTTATGAGCTACATTCCCGGCGGGCAGACTGGACTCAAGTTTTTCACCAAAGTCTTCACTTCAGTAGCAGGGAAGGCGGTATCAACAACACTACCAGTCTGAACAGAATATCTGAGAACTCGCATGTGATGTGATTTGGTGAACAAACAAAAGCCCATGGAGTGAGCCAAAAAGTCTTAACTCGGAAGTATAGATGAAAGTAATTTCCAAGGAAGGCGATATTAAAACATGTTCAGTCTGAACAGAATATCTTCAGGCACATGATTTGATTAGATGAACAAACTATAGCGTGAGGCAGAAATTTTGATCTTGAGTAGAGACTGAAGTCATTACGGTGGAAGGCAGTTATCAAGAATGCTACCAGTCTGAACAGGATATCCTAGAACTGGCACATGATGTGATTAGATGAACAAACTATAGCGTGAGGCAGAAATTCTGATCTTGAGTAGAGACTGAAGTCATTACGGTGGAAGGCGGTTATCAAGAACACTACCAGTCTGAACAGGATATCCTAGAACTGGCACATGATGTGATTAGATGAACAAACTATAGCGTGAGGCAGAAATTCTGATCTTGAGTAGAGACGAAAGTCATTACGGTGGAAGGCGGTATCAACAACACTACTGGTCCGAAAAGAATATCTTACAACTCGCATGTGATGTGATTTGGTGAACAAACAAAAGCCCATAGAGTGAGCCAAAAAGTTTTAACTCAAAGTATCGATGAAAGTAATTTCTCAGGAAGGCGATATAAAAACACGTTGAGTCTGAAAGGAATATCTGAGATCTGACACGTGATGCGATTAGGTGAACTTTAGTATTGTATAGTATAGGTGTGAGGCAGAAATTCTGATCTTGAGTATAGAGGAAAGTCATTACAGTGTATAAAGGTAGTATAAAAACACTACCAGTCTGAATGAAATATCTTAGAACTGGCACATGATGTGATTTGGTGAACAAACAATAGGCCATAGGGTGAGGCAGAAAGTCTCAACTGGAGTATATATATATATATATATATATGAAAGTAATTCCTGTGGGTAAACTGATGGGTCACACTTCTACTAACCACTTTCAGACCAACTTTAATCAGTGTGACGTTGATGAAATATTCGTAGAAATCTTGTAATCCGTACTTAGATGAACAAAGTTTGATTGAAAGCAGCGTGCAACCATTCGGAGTTTCAGACCATGTTTATTTCACTGGAGAAGACTAAAGTACAATCAAACCTGTTTTTAGCGGCCACCTGTCTGTAGCAGGCAGGTCCAACCTGCCTATACATGTACGTCAAGCTACCATGGAAATAGCCTTATTTTCACATGTACTCTCTCAATAACTGCATGCCTTTAGGCTTTGGAAACAACCTGTTGTAAACAACTTTGTCTTTAAATGAATTGCCTTATTTTCTTATTTTGTTATGAATTGTATGATGATGATTTACCGCTTGATCATTCTGATCACAATATGTATCATCTTATAATTTAATGTTCGCTTTATTATGTTTTATGCATGAGTTTGATATACTACTGTATATGATCTTCCAACTGAAATATGACAACAAAATTATGATGCAAGTATCAATGGATGCATTACCTTCACAATAGGTGTGAACCATTCTTGTTAATTTCAAACGGATGAGTGCTAAACTGTTCCTATCAGTTAAGATTTTATATTAATTTAGAAGTAATTTCAGAATGAAATATCCATAAACAAAGATATTTGTAACATTTGGATAAAATCATCAATGACAATGATTTTAATTATGTCACCATAATCTCTTGTAAACAAATGTAACATTTCAAACATTCATATTCAATATGAATACAGATAAAGTTGGCTGGAATTGCATCAATAACAATATGAATTTCCTTATAATTTTAAGGATGTGGTGTGGCAAGATTGTAGAGCGCGTGCTTTCCAATCGTGAGATCCCGAGTTCGAACCCTTCCCCACCGCATTTGTCCTTCAGCAAGACAATTTATCCACTATTGCTGCTCTCTATATACCCAGGTGTATAAATGGGGACTGGTAGGAGGTGAAAGCCTTTATGTGAACGATTTTCTTGAGCCCATGAGCGCTTGGAAGGAATGCTCCCCAGGGAGTGGAGATGGTGCACACAATGTGTGCTGGTTTGCATTGTATCCTATGACCGGGGAAATAATAGTGTAAAGCGCTATGAAACATTGTATTTAGCACTATATAAGAAACTATATTGTTATAATTAAATTCACTTTAGTTATGGTGGCCTTGATAAACCAACCCAAAGTGGTGCATTAGAACCCAGTGACAGTCTGCCATGGAAAGTGCCCAAAATAGGCCTAGGTACTTCTTTTTGTACAGATTCATTTTGAGGGGCAAATACATTGTTTATTTGATTAGCCCACATTCAAGGTGTAATCCAACATTATCATCTTTATTTATTTAAAGGGGACCACCGGGCAAATAACAACACATTACTATATGTTTTGGTACTGTTTTGTGATATCAAATAGATACCCATTTTACAAAGGGTTGTGTAATTCATAAACAAAGCAATTAATTTCCACCACTTACGGAACCACTACTATTTCCTGGTTCCTGGTTTGCGAGTGCGCCAATGCTATTCACACGTACGTTTGTAGGCAATGTAATCCCGGGCGATTCGCTTGCTGCACACGCAGTAGTCTACTCAATTCAGACCGCATGAACGCATGCTTTAGAATGGTGATGCGTTTTCCAATTATATTTTTCTTTCTTTCTGAAAACCTATTTTTGTGAACTTGTTGATGGAATGGAATACTAAAGATGTTACCTTTCTATAATAAGAATATTAGATTTGGGTGGTGGTACCCTTTAAATCATTTGAATGTTGCAAAGAAGGGGTCCATGACAGAAGTTGAAAATAAATTTACATTCTGCTGTTGGCAGTGTGAACAAAATAATACATACAAACAACAGAATAACTGGAATAGTTTACAAATACATAAAAATACAAATAATAACAAGGTTTCTCTCGAGAAACAGTAAGGGAAAAAATCAAACATGTTATTTTTCATCAAGCTTTTTTTTTATATAGCTGTGTAAAATAAGTTAATATTATTTTTTTTTCTGCTCTTAGACCCAACTTTATCTCCCAACAACATGTATTTTGCTTCAAGTTTAACTACAACAAAATTACATTTGCATGTTACAGTAAGTTATTATGATTGTGTATGTGAAATGAACATTGTTAAAATGTGATATTGGATAATTTGAATGTAAATATTTTGTTATATAATACAATTTATTTTGAAATTTGAAATCGGATACACTGTACTTTGAAACAATGTTATTACTTTTATGTTCTTGTCAGTAATAATATATTTATGATATTATAATACAATTATGATGTAATCATTGCTGAATATGATCAGAGTGATTGTTTTTTGTTTTGTTTGTTTGTGTGTGTGTTTTTTATATGGGGGGAGGGGAGGGGGAGGGGGGCAAATAAATATACATATTAATTCTTTCTACCATTCAATCGTGGTTGAATAATGATTCATATTTGTCAACCCTTCAAAGCGTTAATAGCTTATACATCTTAATATACAAAGCTTATACAAATTGATTACACATTTTAAGGTTTATATAAATTGCTTGATGTATTTATCTGTATTTTTGTGTGTGCATGTTTATTAAAGATGTTTGTTCGTATGTTTCCAGTTGCTGGATGACTTCTATGGATGAGAGCATGGGTGTGCAAGCAAAATGTGCGTGAGTGGTGTGTGTGTGCATGTGTGTGTGTGGGGAGCTGCGGGGGCTGCTGACAATGAAAAATATCAACTGTTTTTGCTGATATATACAGTCTTCACAAAGTTTCTGGCCCCAAAAGATGTTCTATCATCCCACAAGGTAATATCAGTCAGAATATCAATATTTACACATCTTGGGGGAGTATTTCGGTGGGAGGGGTCCCGCTGCAGCGCCCCTAAAAGCACATTTGCTCTTCCAAATATCTCTATTTTATTGTTATGCTTCTCAACATTGCAAAAAGAATGATTATTACAAGCAAAATAAATACAAATTTGATTTGTTTTAAAAAAAATTGCTAAATATGATTATAGCGCATTACTACGTAGATGGCAGCAAACTGTATTATAAATCTGACAAGATGTCGGCTGCAAGCGGTGTTGACGTGTTACAAGGGTATTTTGAGGAGGTGAAAGCAGAGGTTTCTAAGCAAGATCCCGTCGTAATAGGGGTGGTAATTGCACTTGCCGTGGTCGTATTGACGTTCAGTAAGTTTCATAGAAAATTGAATTCATTTTGTAAAGAAATCTGCGTTTTGACGTGAACATATGCGTAATCTTAATCGTGGACATGTTTAGTGAGTAAAGCAGTATGAATGGCATTGTACATGGAAAATGCGTTTTGTGTATGTGGAGTCTACGCGATGCGATCTTGGGCATGTTCGCTGACTAGAGCTGTTTAATATTGGATTGCAATTTACAATAACTGCATGATAGAATCGTGATAAATGTCATATTATGAATGAAGAGTTGAATGAACATTAAACAAATACATTTTGAGTTTAAATTGAAGTTTTAATTAATTGAAGAAATTATTTGAATGTCACTAATTTTAGTTTGAATTAATTAAACCTTTACCTTTGACAGGCTTTGAGTTTGACAATTTTTGTTTCAGTTATCGCATGTTTCATCTTTTGGCATTCTAAAGCTTGTCCACGACTTACCATGCATGACTAGAAGAACCGGGCAATGCTTTATGCAATTTTTCTAGGGCAGATAATACTTATAGTCATGTCATGCATGCATGCTTTGGTGGAGAATGTCGAAATTAAACAATTTATGTACACTTATTCATGTAAAAAGACCTCAACTCTATGATAGTCCAGCAGGACTAAAGGTAGAGACATTTACATTAACATTTGGACTTTTTCTTTAACATGCCATACCTTTAGTCCTGCAACACAGTAGAAGTGAGCCGTATCCCGGCACTTAGCCACCCTAAAAACCCTCAAATTTGGTTGGAAATATTTCAGCTACTCACCTGAATGTTCACGACTAGGCAGATGTCAACTTGCTTTCTCCAATGGTGCTGTCCTAAATACGATTTCAATTTTATAATCTGGTAAAATGATCACTTTTCCGAGGTAAAACCAGCCCGACGTACGATGTCCAGCAAATCCCGTTACGTGTTATTCATCACAGTTGCACGTGTAGTATTGTATTCGCCTGTATAGACATTTGCATAAGACGCATAACACGCAATCACGTGACTCTATAGAATTTTCTATAGAGTCACGTGTCATATGACAGGAAGACTGGTAATCATATTATCTAATACACCCGCAAGGACCGTTGTCCTTTCCAGATTATTACCTTTCGAGATGTATTTGATAATATGATTACCAGTCTTCCTGTCATATGACACGTGACTCTATAGAAAATTCTATAGAGTCACGTGATTGCGTGTTATGCGTCTTATGCAAATGTCTATACAGGCGAATACAATACTACACGTGCAACTGTGATGAATAACACGTAACGGGATTTGCTGGACATCGTACGTCGGGCTGGTTTTACCTCGGAAAAGTGATCATTTTACCAGATTATAAAATTGAAATCGTATTTAGGACAGCACCATTGGAGAAAGCAAGTTGACATCTGCCTAGTCGTGAACATTCAGGTGAGTAGCTGAAATATTTCCAACCAAATTTGAGGGTTTTTAGGGTGGCTAAGTGCCGGGATACGGCTCACTTCTACTGTGTTGCAGGACTAAAGGTATGGCATGTTAAAGAAAAAGTCCAAATGTTAATGTAAATGTCTCTACCTTTAGTCCTGCTGGACTAACTCTATGATAAGAAAACTAAATTTAAAACTGTTTTGTGCTGCCATTATTTGATTCATTCAAAATGATGCGAGTGACAAAGCTACATTTTTTACTTGCCTCGGCTTTAATACGTTGGCAGCGTCAACTTCATTCATGTCCTTATTCCAGGGCACAAAATAAACACTGGACACTCAATTGGTCCACTGAGCTGCCATCAAATTTAAGCTTCAGGCTTCTTGATTGCAGGACAGTGTAACTCAGACAATTCATTGTTTGCACTATAAGACACTAAATAGAATGAATAGTAGTGCTGTAACTGACCTTGATGATCGGATCGTTTGATCGGATCGGCAAAAATGTATCGATCTTCGAAATCGGATCGATGATCAGGATCGGATGATCGGCTAAAAAAAAAAAAAAAAAAAAAAATGATCCCCCCAAAACACATTTTGGGAATATAAATGAATACCAAAGCAACATATATCCATATTAATAAGCCCAAGGTAATCTTGTACGGGTATGCTTTCATTTCAAACTGATTACCTCTTCTTTTACAAAATTACTCACGCCGATTTTGAGCTTAGTCCCATGTGATTCTTAAAGGTTACGCCAAATTAATCACATGGGACTAAGCTCAAAATCGGCGTGAGTAATTTTGTAAAAGGAGAGGTAATCAGTTTTAAATGAAAGCATACCCATACAAGATTACCTTGGGCTTATTCATATGGATGTATGTTGCTTTGGTATTCATTTATATTCCCAAAATATGTTTTTTGGGATCATTTTCCAAAGAAAAAAAAGATTTATTTATTTATTTATTTATTAATTTTTTTGCCGATCCGATCTTCCGATTTTTTCTGAATGATCGGAAATCGGCAAAAACGGTCCGATCATGTATGATCGGATCGTGATCGGCATGCCGATCCGATGATCGGTTACAGCACTAATGAATAGTCTCTGAAAGTTTGAGCATGATCAGTCAAAAATTAAGAAAACTATGGCTCTTTGGAGATAGCCATTTGTTTCTACGAGTGACTCAAATTGGCAATGCACTCTAACAAGGTTTTGGAAAACTCCCGATACGTTTTGTACACACAATTTCAATTTGTTTCAATTTTCTCAAAAATATATGTTTACCCTTCATTTGAGTTCAACACATTATATGTGTAGAAGATTACATTTATACATAACAATATCATGAGTTTGGGAAATGGAAAAGTGTGACTATGAAGAAAACGGAAAAAAGAAGAAAAGTTGTGTACAAAACATATGGGGAGTAGTTCTAGTTCAAATATATCCCGAGTGCATTGTCAATTTGAGTTCCCCTTAGAAATAAATTTACATCTTCAAAGAACCATAGTTTTCTTGCTTCTTGCCCGATTATGCTCTTAACTTTCAAAGATTATTGCTCCTAATCTTTTAGAGCTTAAATGAAAGCAACATTTTGCTTGGGTTTCATTGTAACTTTGACTTATTCATATTCTCCCCATGTACAGTTCTACTCAAGTTGTTAACAGGTGGTGGAAACAACAGGCGTTCCGTTCTCCTGGTTGGATTGTGTGAGTCAGGGAAGACTCTACTTTATTCTAGGGTAAGTGTGGGATCGCAGATTCATAGAGAAAAAGTCATTCAAAGTCCCATGAAATTTAGAGAGATCTTTATTACTATGGAAATATAATACGTGTGGTTTGTGGTATGGAAATACCTATAATACGTATGGAAATATGCTCATTTGGATTCATTTATGTGACATTATTACGTACATTCAAGTTATAAACTTAAATATTTGTGAGTAAGTTGAGGGAACGACTTACAAAATATGTTGCATATATCTCTAGGAGCTCCATAGTTCTAAAGGTCTAAAATTCTCTATAATTGCAGAGCTACACAACAAGGCCACAGAGAGCTAAAAATTGATCAAGGACAATGTTGGGACATACTAGTACATGTGTACTTATGTACTTAAGTTATATGTATTTTCTGCATTTTGTATGACACTTGCAAAGTCTATTGTTTTTTAAGGCTATGTTCCTTCAAAGAAGAAAATTGTCTTACGTACAGTCAAACCTGTGTATAGTGACCACCTAAGGGAAACAAGAAGAGTGGCCACTGTAGACAGGTTTGACTGTACATTTATTTATAATGGTCTATTCTGTTTCACCTTAGCTCGTACACAACAAGGCCATAGACAGCTACACATCCATCAAGGAGAATGTTGGGCCCTACCAGGTCACGGGTCAACGCTCTATGCTTCTAGAGGTCGTTGACATTCCCGGAAACGACAGACAGAGATTGCAGTTCTGGAGCAGGTTCAAGAGTCAAGCAAGGTAATAAACTCATTTAGAAGACAATTTTTTAGGCAAAAAATGCAATACCGGTATCTCAATTTGTTGTCAATTTGCAATATTTGGGATTGAAGCTGATGAAATATATCTAGAAGATTGTAAGAAGATGTGTATCAATGCATGTGTACAAAAATAATTTCGGATTTTGGACCAATGAACTGGAATTGAAATTGAAATTGAAATTGATACCATTGTTCATAACTTAAAAGATGTACCTTGATATGCAATGAGCACAGTATCTTTTGAAAGGCATAATTTTGTGGCGGCCTTACTTTAAATTGGATAACTTTGGTATTTGTATCATTATCATGCAGAAATTTCAAGCTGCTCACGTTTTGCTCTTTTGATTCTATTTCAGGGGAGTCGTCTTCCTGGTGGACAGTTCTAGCATCCAAAAGGACGTCAAAGAAGTTGCTGAATTGCTGTACACGCTGCTGAGTGATGAGATTACTTCTAGGAATGCCATCCCTTTCCTAATGGCCTGCAACAAGCAGGATATCACTATGGCCAAGTCCTGCAAGATCATCCAGACACTTCTAGAGAAGGAAATGTAAGTAGAAAATGACTTTAAACTAATTCTCTATATCCTGTTGGAATTTATTAGACAAGTACATTTAAGTGTAGTTGAAGGGAGTTGTATTGACTGGTCTTTTAGAATATTTCCAACAAGCGAGATACTTCCAAGAAGACCACGCATATCCTGATGGCCTATAATGAAAAGGACATTACTAGGGCCAAGTCTAGCAGGATCATCCAGACGCTGCTAGAGAAGGAAATATGAGTAGAAAATCGATTTAATTCTCTGTGACTCTGTATGGATTTAACAGACGAGTACAATATATGTGTAGTTTTAGGGAGTTGTAATGACTAGGTCCGATAGAAACCTCTCAACAAGCAGGAGACGTCCAAGAACACCACACCATTTCGGATGGCCTGCAACAAGCAAGACATCATAATGGCCAAGTCTAGCAAGATCATCCAGACGCTGTTAGAGAAAGAAATGTAAGTAGCACGCATTGTAGTCTAAATGTTCTTCCTTCTTTCGAATGCTGGAAGACTGCAAGTGACCAGTGCAGCGAAACTGTTAAGTACTGGCTGTTTGACTGGAGAGGGGAAATGTAAACTTCTCCTGAAAACTGCTTATCCGCTATAAACTATAAAGGCAAATGTAAGTCAAAGTAACCAAGCTTTCCAATCTAGCAGATCCTTCATCTAGACTGGAGAGGGGGACAGATTCTTGGGCAAGCAAGGAAATGATTTTCACTTCTCCCACCTTGCCAATCCTATTGTTAATGCAGTCATACGTTTTGTGCAAATGTTGCCAATACTTGCTGTATTCTAAACATATTTCATTTCTTTCTATTACAGGAATACCCTGCGAGTTACCCGCGCTGCAACGCTCTCCAGTACAGACGGCTCGGCGGGAGAGGGAAACAGGTTCTTGGGCAAGCAGGGCAAGGATTTTGACTTCTCCCATCTGTCCAACGACGTGGAGTTTGTCGAATGCAGCGCAAAGGGGAGCGGAGGGAACGACGAGGGAGAGCTGAACACTGTTGTGGAGTGGATGACAGATCTAGTTTGACATGATGACAGATCTAGTTTGATCGGATCGCAGATCTAATTTGATCTGATCACAGATCTAGTTTGATTGGATCACAAATCTAGTTACATCGGATCACAGATCTAATTTGATCGGAACACAGATCTAATTTGATCGGAACACAGATCTAGTTTGATCGGATCGCAAATATAGATTGATCGGATCACAGATCTAGCCTGATCGGATTACACATCTAGTTTGATCAGATCACAAATCTAGTTTGATCGGATCACAAATCTGTTTTGTTTGATCGATGTCCCAACATATGCATTGCCAACGATTGTTCTAGGACCGGATTCATATAACCGCACTAGCTTGGTTCCATTCTAAGTCTTATCTTAGATGATAGGGCTATTAAAGTATGCAACAAGAGGTCCTTTAAGTTACCAACTAGGGTTAACTTAGTAGGTAATGAAAAACATTTATTATCATATATCTGACTAAGAAAACGTTATGTTGTTTATTAAGCCCTATTATCTTAATTATACTTTGGATGAAACTAAGCTAGTTGGGTCCTATAAATATGGGCCCTGATATGGGCTAGGATTTGGGGGTTAGGTCCAACAATGTTTGATACTACAGGAGTAAACTGTAAACGTTGCAATGGTAGTGAAAAGCAAATGCCATTAACCCTCTCAGGACTGGTTGATTTTGCTACAACATGTATTCTCCATAGACCCAAGCCAGAGTATTTTCGGGACTACCGTATTTGTCGGTGTATTAACCGCTCCGGTGTATTAACCGCACCCCTAAAAAAAAAGTGTGGATAATACGGTCGTGTATTAACCGCACCCCCTTTTTTTTTTTTTTGTTGTTGAAAAAAGGTGCGGTTAATACACCAGCAAATACGGTAGTCCTAAACGGGTTAATTTGGTTTGAAGATGCCAAGAATCCAAATATGACAATAATAGACAGTTGCAGAATTCTATTGTCAAGACGTTTTGTAATCCATTGCCTGCAGGAACCTGAATTACCTTGTATTTATGTACATTTGAATATTTAGTTGTTCACTGGGTAAACAGATTTGCACATTTCAATTGTATGCCTCCTTCAGAAAAGGAATAATTTTTTTTTGTGCAAAAGCATTATGCTTTGCTGCATTTACACTCAACAGAGATTGTTGCTGTTTTTTTTTTTAGGATAACCTTGTTTTTATACATTTGAATATTTAGTTGTTCACTGGGTAAAAGATTTGCACATTTGTATGCCTCCTTCAGAAAAGGAATTATTTTTTTGTTGTACGAAAGCATTATGCTTTGCTGCATTTATGCTCAACAGAGATTGTTAAGCTGTTTTTTTTTTTTAGGATGGAAGAGCAAAGAGGAACATTCTACCTTTCGGGAAATGAAAGAGGGTGCTGTCATAACAAAAATGTGTTGATAATATGCAATCCTAACTTTGCATCATGTTGTTATTACTGTCAAGCCACTTCTGTAAAATTTAATAAAATGGTCTGCAACTTGCATCTCTCCCTTTCCCTCTCTTTTCATACTCACGGAAACCTCTATACAGCAAAACCTGGTTATAATGAAGAGTTGGGATCATGAAATGTATCTTGTATTAAAAGGGTTTTGTTGGATATCAGAGCTCTCTATCATGAGGTTCCACTGTAGTCGGTTTTTTCATCTCGTTTATTACCTTAAACAATGTTATTATATATTTTCTAGAATGCAGGCAATATGCAAGTCATTCCATTTCGAACATATTAGTATTACTAAGTCTTTATTGTCTATATCATATCACTTATCTTGCCTTAAATGTTTGAAGACATTGGATTTCCTTTTGATTCTACTAGTCAAATTCAGATGTTCAAAGAGAAGTTGAGAATTTTAGTAAAGGCATTTGTATTTTTTTTCCCTGTGGCCTAACAATTTGTTTTTGGGCCAAGGCAAGAGCTAATTGTGAGCCATTTATACAGAAAAATGCCTTGTCTGGTTTAAAAAAATATTATTTATAGAGATAATTTTTTCCTTTAACAAAAGTGTAGTATAGTTAGAAAGAAAAGTAGTGGATAGTGTGAACAAAAGTAGTAAAAAGAACTCTTTACATGTGATATTGCTTGTTTGTTCCGATGTCTAGCTATATGCATTATGATTTTTGTTCTTCTTTTTCTTTTTGATTTATTTTCTTGTTTAAGTCCAGCTAATAACAAATATTTTGTTTCTATAAAACGATACAACATAAGTATGGTTTCATGTGGTCATTTCTGTTTACTTGTTTTTTACCTTAGAGCATTGTGGAATGAATGAAGAAATTTAATATGATTTTGATATGTGGATGTGTTTTGAAATATATTCCATTTCTAGTTGAATGTGTACATGTACAGTCCAACCTGTGTATAGTGACCACCCAAGGGAAACAAAAGTGGCCATTGTAGACAGGTGGCCTCTATAGATAGGTTCCATTACATTGTTTTTCTCTGCTTTTGGTGGCCACTATAGACAAGTTTGACTGTATATCAAATGTGTACAAATTCTATACAAACTCGAAGGGAACAGGTTAAATTATAAACCATGAAGAACTTATTCAGATATTTCTTTACTAACATTACAAAGAAAACACACCACACAATTAGTTAATAGAATTGAAGCTACATTAATGTTTTATTGCAAAATAAATATTGTATTCCATTTACAATCAGTATCGAGTATCAAAATAATCCTAGTATTGAGATTAAAAATTTACAGACATATTACTGCATTCAATCTAATTGATGTTAATACATACACAAACTAGATGGATCTTCGACTGCGCGCAGTCGAGAATGATGCCTCCGCCATTACGCAATTTATTTATATCAAGCCCAAATCAACATGTACACAGAATTAATTCTGTCAACTCAATGTTGATGGTACTCTGTCTTTTAGATCTTGACATATCACAATTATGAGCTATAAGTGACCTTGACCTTTGCCCTCATGACCCCAAAATCTAATGACTACAATTGTTCCCTATTATACATTCAGGTATCAAGTTGGATTGAAATCTGATATTCAGTTCTTGAGATTTCCAATCTCAAGCTACTTTTACATATAATGAGCTCTGTGACCTTTGACCTCATGACCCCCAAAATCTAAGCAGTTCATTGGCTCTCCAAGGAACATACATGTACCAAGTTTGGTCAGAATCTGTCAATCCCTTCTTGAGATAACGCGATCACGAGCTATTTTTGCATATATAATGAGCTCTGTGACCTTTGACCTTTGACCTCATGACCCCAAAATCTAATCAGATCATTGGCCCCCAAAGATACATACCTGTACCAAGTTTGGTCAGAATCAGTCTCACCGTTCTTGAGATAATGTGATCACGAGCTATTTTTGCATATATAATTAGCTCTGTGACCTTTGACCTTTGACCTCATGACCCCAAAATCTAATCAGATCATTGGCCCCCCAAGATACATACATGTACCAAGTTTGGTCAGAATCCGACAATCCGTTCTTGAGATAACGCGATCACGAGCTATTTTTGCATATATAAAATGAGCTCTGTGACCTTTGACCTTTGACCTCATGACCCCAAAATCTAATCAGATCATTGGCCCCCCAAGATACATACCTGTACCAAGTTTGGTCAGAATCAGTCAATCCGTTCTTGAGATAACGCGATCACGAGCTATTTTTGCATATATAATGAGGTCTGTGACCTTTGACCTTTGACCTCATGACCCCAAAATCTAATCAGATCATTGGCCCCCCAAGATACATACATGTACCAAGTTTGGTCAGAATCCGTCAATCCGTTCTTGAGATAACGCGATCACGAGCTATTTTTGCATATATAATGAGCTCTGTGACCTTTGACCTCATGACCCCAAAATCTAATCAGATCATTGGCCCCCCAAGATCCATACATGACCCAAGTTTGGTGAAAATCCGTCAATCGGTTCTTGAGATAACGCGATCACGAGAACGGGACGTACGTACGTACGTACGGACGGACAACCCGAAAACATAATGCCTCCGGCTACTTCGTTGCGGAGGCATAAAAACATACATAATCTAAATGTCGTGATATCATCTGAAAACTCGCAATGAAAAAATGCTATAACAGCAATGTTTCGGCCGCTACTGATTAAATCATCCCAAAACTGACGATGAGAAAAAGTTGGAACAATAATGGTTTGGCTGCTACTGCTGTCCTCTATCAAGCTGAATTGGAAGCGGTGTCAGCGCAAATATACAAGTTATATCATCGCAGTGCACATCTTCCCGATCAGCAGTAGCCACCGAAATGTAGCTGTTCCACCTGCTTCTCCTCTCGAGTCTTGGGGAAAATTTTGTCACATTTAGATTATCTCATTCCTATCCTACCGATTTGTGTCTGGTTAATAAAGCTTCTGACTAGTATGAGTATTGAAAATGTTTTTTTGGAAGTACCGCCATCATAACAGCTTCTTGCTTGGTGGTCAGACAGTGCTTCACATTAATTTTTTTTTTCTAGTGGTCCTTCGGGCCACCAAAGTCTAGAATTTCCCCATTTTTGGTGGCCTGAACAAAAAAAGACAAGAAAAGAATACAATCTTTGTTGGCCCCGGGCCATTGCTAATGTCGAGCCCTGGGTTAGAGCACCAATCCAACAAAATGGAGGTCTCGGGTTCAATTCCTGGTGAGGCCCTTTCCTTCTTTGCTCTTTTTCATTTATTGAAAACAAAAATCTAGTAAGTACATGTATTCTCATGTTTGAATTGATTGAAATACAAATTGGTACTTTAAACAAAAAACACTGCAACAAATAACACGTGCAATGAACCTAAAGTTTTTTTTTCAAGTAGTCGACAGAAAAACATATTACAAATATTCAATGGATTTGGGTGAACTAATTATTTTGTTAAGCACATTTTAAGCAAAATTAATATCCTGTGTATGAGAGTACAGTATGTTAGTGGGTAAAAATATTTAGTGCACCCAACAAAATAAACAAAACAAACAAACAAAACAAACAAAAACACACACTCAAATAAAGCAAATCAAAATCAAAATCAAAATATGCTCCGAAAACCACATTAACATAAATATTTGAACAAATACACCATACCATTTGAGCTCAACTCAATCTTGGATGCATCCGCTGAGTAGTAGTAGTAGTAGTAGTAGTAGTAGTTTGAGCTGAAAGAACAGATAATTATGTTGAATCTCTCGTCCTTGCGTGGACAGAACTACTGATTACGATGGTAACATAGTACATTTCACTTTTGTGTGCAGCAATCATAGTTGAATCATATATTAACAAAATAGCGCGCATATATTCACTAAACAAACAGAAACATTACTCAAATACTTCCAAAGTCAAAATTAAAGCATTTTATCATGTGCTCCCTCTAGTGCACACACATCTGAAATTCAATTGATTTATCAAGTCAAGTATACAATGTGAATTAGTTAAGTACTATTTCAGTTTGATCGCATAGGTACACTTACGCAGGTCATACACTTAAACTTTCATCAAGCTAGATTAAATTATTCAGAAATGGTTATTTTAGAGAAAAAAATGCAAAAAATGACAATAAAACAAGAAAATCAGCCAAACAAAAAGGTCATTACTAGGCACATTTGCAAAGAATTTGATTATAAACAAAGGCATATGTGTCCATACATTGATAGCAAAACAAGAGTCATAGAAATTAGATTTAATCATGTAGTTATCAACAATAATATAAAAGTGTAAAACTTATTCATACCATTGGGTATCAAATTTATACAAAATATACACAATAAAAACCCCCCCAGAACTACATATCCTATCTTTCAACACGTTATATATTAAGCAAAGTTTCAATGACATACACATATACGTGAAAAGATTAAACATCTATGTACTGTTAAATTGTAATTGCCACTTATTCATAGAAATGGAATGTGGTTCAATTTCTGGCATCATGAGACAAATGGGCGCAAAACTGGCCCAGCCCCAGTCCAATAACCAAGATCAGGGGGTGTTTCACAAAGTTGAACTTGACTCTTAAGTTGGACCTAACTATTATGGAAAGCCATTTGTAGCCTTGGAATACAATATAGCTAAAAAGCAACAATTGTAGACTTTTCATAAATGTTGCATCAAGAACATGAAATCTCCTTGATTATAAGAGGTATTAATGATTAAAATACAGACATTTACAACAATTTTTCAAAGAAACTAATGGCTTTCTATACTTTTTAAGTCCAACTTAAACAGTTAAGTCAACTTAGGATCTTTGTGAAACACCCCTCAGAATCATTGGCTCTTGCTCTTTGATCTTAACCTATTGCCTGAAGGAACATGGTGGACCCTGTACTAACTCTATGAGGATTGCAAAATCCAGAAGTTTTAAAGTCTAAAATGCTTGTGTTTGAAAAAGAATTCTAGTGTATACATGATCAACCCAATAGATCAAGGGAATCTAAAAGTGCTAGATTAAATACTTACATTTATATTTAAGTTAAACATGGCTGCTACAGCAGGAGTCAACGCTAATTGCTTTGCTAGTGGCCAATCAGAACAGTAAAATTATTTCATCTCTATTTTCGTTAGCCCAAAAGCAAACATTTACAGGCTCCAAAACTGCATCTTATTTCAAATTGTCTACATTTCTTAATTTCACTACCTTTATAATTAATCAAAACTGGTTATGGATGAAGATTTTTTTCATTTTTAAAATTTCAAACTACTTGCCTAATTGGGCAACTAAAATATGACTTCCATAAAATGTTGCTAGCCCAAAGTACCTTTCTTTGACCCTGGGTTAGTCTCGGTCTTAAGCACTAGCTGCACAGTTACAGTTGATTAAAGATCATAACATACAATACTTGATGTCACTAGATCTCATGAGGTCTAGATGACAGAACCCTGCCCATTCTTTTATTACGTTTAATGGTTAATGGTTACAAGTTAACAAAATATTAATGCTACAGAGTTATATCATCTGCTAAAAGGTTAACTAAAGTGGAACCCTGTTATAAAGAGCTCTGATATAACAAAACCTTGTTATCACAAGGTACGTCTGCTGGTCCCAGCTCTTTACATTCTTGATCTTTTTACCCTGATACAACACAATACCTATTACAATGAGGTTAGTTTCATGGTCCCAAGGACCTTGTTATAATAAGGTTCCACCGTAGTGGTCAAGACAGAATTCATTACATAACGGTAGACGTCACTTCATTGAATCCGTGAACGAGCATGGTAGGCGGCAAGTCATGACTGAGCAGATCTAGATGATGCAGGTACTTCATGTGGTACTGCGGATCGGCCGGAGGCAGAGGAAGGTAGCAGAACAGAACGGACGTGTTGGGCGTGTGGTCGCGAACCATCCGGTTCAGCGCGAGTAAATACTCCTCCGAGACGCTTCGCACTAGGCAAGGCGCGGCGTCGGGCTGCGGGGTGTTGAGCTCGACCAAGTTGAGAGTTGTGATGTGATTCCAAGGAACAGTTACGATCTCGGCCTTGATGCGGAGGTCGGTCAAAAAGCGGCTGAGCTTCTCCTTCTTCTTGACCGTCGCATCGTAGTTCGAGTCGACGCAGAGGAACACGCGGAGTCGCGTGTGCTTCTTCCAAACGGGCACCATATGCAGGACGCACGCGAGCTGTAAGAGGAAAATGCATGTTGTGTCGAGGTACCCCGCCAGCTCAGGCTTGAGGAAATTAATCGGCCACACGTCGATATAAGTTTTCTTCGATCCGGCGAGGTCCTCACGTTCAAGTCTATTGAAGTGACGTGCCAGACAGATATTCTTGCGCAGACGCACCGCATCGGACATGATCATAATGTACTGATCCCGCGAAAGCGCTTTGGATTCTTCAACGGATCGCATTTTCGGGAACTGAGTGACGAAACGTCCCATCTCCTCGTCAAGCTCGTCGGCCGTCATTGTGTGGAAGCGTAGCCGTTTGGGTGGGGCGTTTTCTTTAGCTTGGGGAAGGGTGTTCTGCGGGGGGTCGTCGTCGTAGAATCCCATGATCACTGTATTGGGTTTCATACCTACAAAGTTAAGATGAAATATTTAAAGGGTTAATAAAGTTAGCCCATATATGGATCATTTTAGCTTTAAGGTTATATTTTTGAACGTTTTTACACAGCACCCAAGAGTTCTGATTCATTGACAAAAGAAGAAGAAAAAAAAAGAATTAAAGAGATAACAATGCTAACAAATATGATTAATTCTCGACCATTTTTTTCAAATAGAATATCATAAAAGAGATTTTGTTGTAAAAGCAAAAACCGTAGGAACAAAATTAAATACTAATGGGCTACGATAACACATTTAAATTTACATCAAACAAAACCCAAAATGAAACAAACATCTACCTAAATAGTTTAATAACTATTAATAGCTTGATAAATAAAACTTACCACCCAGGCCTGATATCCGCATAAGATGGGTGACCCCCTCGCGCACACTCGGCGCCAACGTGAGCTCCACAAACGCCTTGACCTTGAGCGATTCCACCAAGTACTGCCAGGCAGGCAGCTCCTGCTGGACCGGATCCGACGGACACTCGTCTAGCGAACCCGTCTGGACGTGTCCCAACACGTAGAGGCCGCTCTTCTTCAGATCGTTGACGAACCGGATCAGTGGGACGCAGGCGCGTGGATTGGAGACGAGGAGCAGCATCTGCGGTCGCCAGAACTTGACGTGTTCCTTGCGGATGTCCAGCATGAGGAGATACTTGCGCACCTGTATTAAAAGAAAAAAGAATCAAATAAATTCTCAATAATAAATCGTCCAACAATAAATATTCTAAATAACAGGCAAGCATATCATAAATTGAGACATTGTCCAGCATAAGTAGATACTTCTTCACCTATTAAAAACAATCAAGTATCCAATACATTTTCCACAATAAACATCCACCAATAAATAATTTAAAGAATAAGATCTGGAACATTCCTAAAACACAATAAGAATGAGAAGGAGAATGACCAGACTTGTGATGTCTAGTTGTGATAACGTACATCTTTGCGTTTCATGAGCTGTCATCCATGACTGACTAGATCTCTCCACTTTCTCCTTCTCCCCTCTTTCCTATCCTGTGTGAATGTGTATGATTGTGTTTTATAAAGTTACTGCTATATACATATACCGTTCGTTGCTTTATGGTAAATGATTATTTATTGGGGCCTCAAATACAAGCTGCTGCTTCACAGAGTTCTCGGCTTTAATTTGTATATGTACATTTATTTTGTAATATTTAGTATTTTACTTTTTGCCTAATAAATTCAATTCAACCTGAATAGTTACAAATGGTGCTTAAAATGGAAGATGAGAGCTTTTAAAACAGACATAGTCCCATCCATTCCTCAGTCCCCACATAATCTTGACAATGGAGATGAAGATCTTCTAGGGTAAACTAAAAGGCTATAATGAGCCAAATTAACAAGATTTGTTTTCTCAACGCTACCTGATGGAAGATGAGTGCTTGGCTGACATAACCCCATCCATTCTCCGGTCCACAGACGATGATGATTACTTCTTGATGACTTTTTGTGTATAAATTTAATTAAAGAACAAGATTTCTTCCTCTACCCTACCTGACGGAAGATGAGCGCTTGGCTGACGTAACCCCATTCATTCCCCGGTCCCCAGACAATGAAGATTATTTCTTGATGACTTTTGTGTATAAATTTAATTAAACTAAAGAACAAGATTTCCTTTTCTCTACCCTACCTGATGGAAGATGAGCGCTTGGCTGACGTAACCCCATTCATTCTCCGGTCCCCAGACGATGACGACGACGAGGAGGAAGATGAAGAGGCCGATGGCCGCGAAGGCCCAGATGGGCTCGATGAGGAACAGCATGACGATGCATCCCAGCATGCCCATCAACGCAGTGTGCCACGTGAAGTACTTGAACGTCGGCCTGCAAACAATTGAGAATTACAGTGTGAGATTTACAGTACGAGAATTACAGTATGACATTCCGGTTTGAGAATTTACAGTATTAGAAATTATACAGTATGTATAAATTGCAGTATTAGAATTACTGTATGCATATTACGGTTCAAATCATGGTCTAAAATAGGATATCTCTCATAAAAAATGGTAACTAACTAACATTACAGTATTTTTGTTGTTGTAATAACATTGTAATGCAAATCCTGAAGCACCTGCATATAGATCAAATCAGACTTATCCGTGTATGTTCTTGGCCCATACCTGCCAACCTTTGAAGACCAAAAATAGTAATCGTTTTTTTGCGATACACTGCGAGGGAGCGGAGCGACCGAGATGTGCGCAAAGCGCACATCACAAGCGCGAAGTCCCTTTAGCTGGGGTCCCAGATGCTCTCTGGTGCAATCTGAGCCTATTTTAGGGATCATTTCCCCTAAAATTCAACACAAGTTTATGGGTAATTTTTGTGTTATAGTCAGACATGAAAAGTACTGTTCATAAAAAACACTGACAAACTTTCGAGAACTACTGCGAGGGAGCAAAGCGACTGAGCGGGGGGAGGGTGTGGGAGGGGGTGTCCCCCCTCCCACGGTTGGGAGATTTTTCAATTTTGGGGTTCAGAATCGTGCAATCTGGTGCATTCTGTGGTGAGATTTTTAACCCTATTAATAAGAATCTGGAGTAAGAGGATTCCATTTAGCATAACACATACTAAAACAGACTGTGGGTAAACATTTGTATCATTACGAGCAAGCAGAGAGGATTATTAAAAAAAAAAAAAAAAAAAAAAAAAAAAAATTATAATATACATGTACATGTATATATATATTTTTTTAATTAAAAAAAAAAAAAATCGTAATTTTTGACACAAAATCGTAAGGCGGAATTTAAAACAAAAAATCGTAATGATTACGCCAAAATTGTAATAGTTGGCAGGTATGTTGGCCTACAATTTAGGAATAAAGATCTTAAGTGAAATTTGAACGATGATTTTGTTTAAGGAGTATAAATGGGTACTTGGTCGGGTGTTATTTAGCCTGGGCGCTATCATATGGCTGCCATTGGCTAGTATGCTCCCCGGGGAGTTGAGATGGTGCGCAAGATAATTGTGCGGGTTTGACCTGTACCTGATGACCAAGGGTAATAATAAGCGCATAGGGACATGCTTGTGCTTATGTGTTATGCGCTATATAAAAGTGGTTAATTATTATTATTATTATTACTTGATACAATATTTGTTTTCAAAATCTTGGACTTGGCACCCAAGGTCTGAAAAGCAGCAGAGATTTGATAGGCATTCACCTGAAATTTGGAGCCGACGCTAATTCCAGTGCAAGACACGCTAGGTTGACGCAGGCGTAGGACAGCAGGAAGAATACAGACACCAGAGGACCGATGGCGTTGAGCTCTCCTATGAACAGAACCATCTGAGAATGAAGAATCAAATAAAGAGTTAAAATATATCATATGAATAATATATTGTACAGTATAGTGTGCCTCGGAATATAATTTCTTGATTGATGGTGCAATATAAATGCTTGTCTATTATTATTATTATTATTATTACATTATTTGTAATGTTGAAAATATTTCAACAATGAAGGAGAGCTAAATTTTGTTTCTACAAGGCTCCTAAACTTTAAAGGGGAAGTTCAGTTTTGGTATGGAGAGCACTTCAAGAAATAAATTTGTGTGAGGTAATGAAAAACTGAGTGTCAAATCTGAAAGGGCATACCATTTTAATGACAGAATAAACTTTATTTGATCAATTCGGTTCAGAAACAGCTGAAATATCAATAAATATATCCGATTGGAATAAACCTGGGGGACCCAGGTTTATTCGATGATTTAAGAAAAACAAAATAAAATGCTAAACACTTTTTCAAAATTGTACAAAAGAGGTTTCAAATAGTTGTCGATGATCTCTCTATTTAATCATTATTTCAACAAAACATCACATGCACAATTTAAAAATAAAAAATGGGCATAAACCAATGCATTTTTAGAGAGCGCCCTCTTGTGTTTTAACAGCTCTTTTTGAATTATAACCGGCTTTTTACTTACATGTAGTAGTTTGTAATTTTGTATACCTTTTGAGCAAGGTGGAGTTATAAATATTAGTTTGAAATGTTGTGGTGCAGGTTTTGGTTACTAAAATTCAGTTTGACCAAAACTGTACTATCCCTTTAAACATATCTGAAACACAATAAAGGTGACTTAACACCCTTCTAGTTCTCAACCGACAAAATACTAGGATCAATTCAAGTCTTTTTTCCCATTTAAAAAAAAATAAAGCTCCCATCTGTATCATAAATACAAAACACTATCCTTTAAATGAAAACCGTACTCATTGTATATCAAATTGTAATCTTGAAGATATGATTAAAAAAAGTATAATTCAGCAGGTTTAATAACAGTTATCTCAAATGGCTTTGTCAGTTTTTGTATCGAGACCCTTTAAATACAAATTACTGATTTAGTTTGCAATTCTCAAAATCGAACCAGTTTTTAATTTAGTGATACAAAGTGGCATTTACTTAAACATTAAAAATGGATTGGAGTCTAAAATGGATAGTTAGACAAAAAGGCTGTAGACAAGGAGGTTATAAACCTTCCAAATTTGATAGACATACCTGCACCATAAACCAGCATACAATCAAAGCAGCCACTGGATTGCCACCTTTGGTTACGCCTCTCGCAATTGGATTTGTCACAGAGCCTAAATAAGATAAATTAGTGATTTCAACATTGAACAACACTTCACCTACAATGTATATGAGGCCAAATGTGGGGTTCAAAATTAAAGTACACACTTTCTACATGAGACAAATTAATAGGTTCAATTAATGGGTTCAACACAGTATCTTAATGAGACAAAATGAATGGGCTAAAAATTGAACAACACGGTACTTAAATGAGACAAAATGATGGGTTCTAAATTAAATAACGATTTAAACATGCACAAACCAGCATACAATCAATGCAGCTATTGTGTCTCATCTTTTTTGTATGTCTCTAGCAATGGATTCCTTAGAGAACGTACATGTAAATAAGAAACAAACAAATATTGAAAATTAAAACAGGGCTCAACACTCTAGGAAAATTGCATTTCGGGCTAGCAAAAATGTATAAAAGTCATATTTAGTGGCAGGTTCGGGCAAGCAGATTATCGAGCCGACATTGACAAAATTTTAAAAATCTTGTTTTCTTCCATGTCATGCTTCATCTATAATCACTGGTTTGATCATGAAAGACTGATATTTTGCATAGTAAAAAGTAATCTCGTTAAACAAAATTTTCAGGGCAAGTAAATTTTTCCTTCGGGCCACCAGAAAAGGGGAAGAAATTATTCACTGGCCACTGACAAAAAAGGTAAGTGTGGAGCTGTGAATTAAAGACTGTCATGTGTGGGATTGTAGGGTCAGTTTGATCATTAGTAACTATGCTAGTTTCTGCCCACTACATAAAACTAAGCCAGCGTACACTTATTACACACTGTGCACTTTTGCAGGATGGTACAGTGTGCCTGCATGATTTACGAATCTAAACTTCTTTATATTAAATGGTAGCTTCTTTGAGCTGGCATCGCATCATATATAATTACTGACTTACTGACTTAGGTGCACAGGACGGTGTGTCCCTTCGCTCCCCTACGAGAGATCCTGTTCCACTCGGGCCTATTCTGGGCTATGAGCTCTGCCTCGTGTATAGGTAGTCCCACGTCGCTCTGGGCTTGGTCTCTCCATCTCGTAGGAGGGCGTCCCGGGGGTCTACGTGCATCAAAGTCATTTCGATATGCCTGGTATGGTAGACGGTGATGCGGCATGCGGACAACATGCCCAAACCATTTCAAGCGTCGCTTGGTTATCTCTTCACAGATAGTGTTTGTGATGTTCAGCCTTTGTCTTATTTCTTCGTTCCTCACCCTCTCCATTAGGTGTACTCCCAGGATGGTCCGGAGACACCTCATTTAAAAAACCTCAAGCTTCTTTCTGTCTGATTTACGCAGAGACCAGGATTCCGCTCCGTATGTAGCAATAGGGAGGATGAGGGCTCTGTATATTCTAACTTTAAGAGTTCTTGATATGTCTTGGTTGGACCAGATGGTACTCTTCAGCCTTCCAAATGACCAGGCTGCCAGTCTTATTCTCCTCTTCACATCTTCTTCTATGCTAGGAACTATGCTGCCAAGGAAGACAAACTTATCCACTTTCTCAATGCTGGTGTTGTTTAGAGAGATTTGTTGATTGTCCTCTTGTCATAATTTTACATTTTGCAGTATTAATTTTCATACCCCATTTACTGCATGCTTTCTCCAATTCACTTGTTGAGATTTGGAGTTTCTCGAATACCAGTTCCATGAGAGTTGTGTCATCTGCATATCGGATGTTGTTAACCCGCATGTCACCCATCTGTACTCCACCATCAAGCTTTTGGATGTCTTTCAGCACAAATTCCAAGAATAGGTTGAAGAGACTTGGAGAGAGGAGGCAGCCTTGTCTGACACCAGTTGTGACTTCAAACCATTCGGTGATCTTTCCATTTACCATAACCGAGCATTTGGTTTGTTTGTACATGTTCTCGATGAGGTCAGCCATGGCCTTGTCCACACCAATGGAACGCAGACATTTCCAGAGAGCTTCCCTCCATATGGTGTCAAAAGCTGCCTTGAAGTCAACAAAATTCCAGTGTATAGGTATCCGTCTTTCTCTGGCCTTTTCGAAGATCTGTCGAACGACAAACACAGCATCTGTGGTGCCTCTAGAACTTCTAAATCCACATTGTTCCTCTGTCAGGTAGTTGTCTATGGTTCCTTGAATTCTTGTGAGGACCATTCTACAGAACACTTTCCCAGGTATGGAGAGTAGAGTGATGGCCCTGTAGTTTGATGGATCTAGCTTGTCTCCTTTCTTGAACACTGGAGTGATGAGACCTTTGCTCCAGTCCTCTGGTGTTTTACCTTCCGACCATGCCGTGTTGATTATTTGAAGCAGGAGTTGTCTCATTGGTAGTCCACCAGCCTTCAGAGTTTCTGCAGCGATTTTGTCCCAGCCGCAGGCCTTGTTGTTTTTCAGCCGTTTAATTGCTGCTTCTACTTCTCCGATTGCGAAGGGTACACTAGGAATGTCTGTAGGTTGAGGATCAGGTATGGTGTGAAGAATATTTTCATCCCTTGGAAATTGCATGTTAAGGTGAGAGCTAAAGTGTTCTTCCCAGCAGTTCAACACCTCTATTGGAGCCGTTTTTAAGATGACTTCTTTGTTCTTCACTGCAGGTTGCATCTTGTCTCTTTCACCAGCGAGTTTCTTCACCTTCTTGAAGAGCTCGTGGCTGTTGTTCTTTGAGTGGGCGATTTCCATTTCTTCCACTTGTGTTGAGAATTTTCTTCTTCCACTTCTTCACTTCATACTTGACAGTCTTATTCAATTTATTGTACTCTTTCTTGTTCCGGGCCGAGGGCTCGTTCAGCTTGAGAATTCTTGCCTTCCTCCTGTGTTCACAGGCCTTCCGCACATCTTCTGGGAGACCCTTGACTTGCTTTGACCTTTTGAAACCAACTACTTCTTCGGTGATGACATTGGTGGTGTCCCTGAATTTCTTCCACAACCCATCCACATCTGTGTCCTGGAGCAGAAGTAGTGGCTCAAAGGCACCTCCTATCCTGGCTTCGAAGGCTTCTACAATGTTAGGGTCAGTGAATCTGCTAACATCATAGTTTCTGGGGAGGCTCTTCATTTTCTTGGTCTTTGATGGTGAGAACTTCACATTTGCTAATACGAGGTTGTGGTCTGACCCAATGCCCGCTGAACAGTATGACCTGCAGTTCTGAAAGATTTGTATGTTATCTAGTTTGGTTATGATGAAATCAATCTGGTTTCTGTAGTGACCACATGGTGATGTCCATGTTGCCCTTCTGCATTCTTTGTGTTGGAAGTACATGTAGGTGTTACACAATGCCATTCCGTGCAACATACAGAACTCCAGAAGCTTCTCCCCTCTGCTGTTGATCTTGCCCAATCCATACTTGCCTAAAGTTGGCGCCCATACTCCGTGGTCTGCTCCTACTTTCGCATTGAGGTCACCCATCACGATTATATTCTCCTTCTTAGGGACCTTCTGTATATGCATCTGCAGTGCATCATAGAAAAGATCACTCTCCTGTTCACTATGTGCAGATGTAGGGGCGTAGACCTGGATGATATTGATGATCCCTTCCTTCATTTTGAATTTCGCTGTGATGATCCTTGGTGAGACTGCTTCGTAGCTCACCAGGCATTGCAGTATTTGTTGAGAGATCATGATGCCGACTCCCTCCCTGCTAATGTTGTCTGTCCTGCTTGCTAAAAGGATTGAGTACTCCCCTTTATATATAATTAAGTAAGTCAAAACTACCACTACCACTTATAAATGATAATGATAATAATACATTTATTTAGATGAATTGTCTTACCAAATACTCTGTCCTTGGCTAGGGCCATTAACACTCTTGAACCGCCAATCAGCGTACTGAGAGATGTGGAAAGAGTTGCACAGATGACCCCGACAGCTATCAGAGGGCCTACAACGCTGACGTGTTGTAAGAAGTTGTAGTCGTATATCAGCAAATCTCTGTAAACAAAAAAGGAAATTAATTTACCTTTATTAGTCTGAAATATTATGATGAAAAATATTACCCAAAACTGCTATCTACTAGAGAAAAAACATGGCTTAAACTATCCCATAGATAATCTAACATCCGAACACTTCAATTGTAAATATCTTTTGAACGAAATGGAAATTTGAAAACTGAAACCTGTCCCATGCTTTTGTTTAAATACAAATAAAACAAGGTACGAGAAAACCGCTAGAGTTCCAAGTCAGTTTTGAGGATTTTGACAATGTTACTAGATCCCTTTGATACATGTATCAGGGATGGCTGTGAGCTACAACTTGGGAGACTGCAAACCCAGTCATGATACCCGATTTGTTAATAGAATAACTAGAATGAGTCTGAATTCCTTGGTGGACATGGTCTAAATTCAGGCTTTTGCCTGAAAACTGGCAGTCCTGATGCATTTTCTGAATCATCCAGTCATATCGTAAATATATTTTGTCCACATACCAAAATTGATTACAGGAAAACCTGGTGGACCCCGTATTAACTCTACAGAAATTACAACAGATCTAGTAAAGAACAGGTAAAATTACTTCTTGTTGATATATTTTAATTAATAATATGTGATGCAAAAATACTGCTGAAAACTGCTTATCTACTATAATAATGCCTGAGTAATAAAATGA
The DNA here is from genome assembly GCA_037951105.1 of Echinarachnius parma. Taxonomy (NCBI): domain Eukaryota; kingdom Metazoa; phylum Echinodermata; class Echinoidea; order Clypeasteroida; family Echinarachniidae; genus Echinarachnius; species Echinarachnius parma. Next base: position 44,970 of record JBAMJV010010258.1, on the reverse strand, counting down.
GTCAAAATAGGGCCTAAATTTTCTATCCTAGCAGAATCTTCTTCAGAGGCTATAACTGACAAGGGAACATAAAATACATAACACTATATACTGAACATAATACAAACACATGCATACAGCTAAGGAAGGGGGCAGAGACATAGAACAATAAAGCTATGTGGAAGGAAATAAATGAACACTAAAATGCAAAGTGGACAAACGCACAAAATAAAACAAAACTGAAACTAAACTAAACAAAGTTTACTGCATCATTTACTACATCCTCTGCTGTTGTATCACTACCACGGGATCCTCCTTATTTACTTTGTTAAGTTTTGTTTCAGTTTTGTTTCAGTTTTGTTTTATTTTGTGTGTTTGTCCACCACTTTGCATTTTGGTGTTCATTTATTTCCTTCCACATAGCTTTATTGTTCTATGTGTCCGCCCTTAGCTGTATGCATGTGTTTGTATTATGTTCAGTATACAGGGTGTCTCAGAAAGAATGCAACACCTACGATCGTTAATTTCATCAACACCATCGACCAAATATCATTGCTTTTTGTTTGATTGGGTAGAACATTCTTTTTCCAACAAAATTATACCATGAGCATTGATTTTGGGTAAGGCGTCTGGATCCTAGGGCCATTTTTCTGAGGCAATGTCGTTTCCTAAATTTGCTACTTTTTCGTCTCCAGCGATCCTCTGAACACTGAGACATTCTCGCCCCACGGCCTCCCATAGACAGAAGAACCGCATGACTGCGCTCCCTTGGATAAAGAAGACAATGTTGCGTAATCCCGTACGGTAACACCGCACGGTATTGCTCACATTGTCTATGGGAGGCCGTGGGGCGAGAATGCCTCAGTGTTCCGAGGATCGCTGGAGACGAAAAAGTAGCAAATTTAGGAAACGACATTGCCGCAGAAAAATGGCCCTAGGATCCAAACGCCTTACCCAAAATCAATGATCATGGTATCATGTTGTTGGAAAAAGAATGTTCTACCCAATCAAACAAAAAACAATGACATTTGGTCGATGGTGTTGATGAAATTAACGATTGTAGGTGTTGCATTCTTTCTGAGACACCCTGTATAGTGTTATGTATTTTATGTTCCCTTGTCAGTTATAGCCTCTCGAATTAAAAATAGGTGATACACTTTAAACACAAAGAAGCTGCTACATGAAGTTACCTTGTGCAAGTTGCGGCTACGAGCAGGAAGACGATGATGTATATAACAGCAGTGTATGCACACCCTCCCAACGTTCCCAGGGGAATAGCTCTGCTTGGGTTGCGAAGCTCGCCTGCAAGACAAGAGACGACATTGGAACTTAGTTAAATCATGGACGTATTGGAATTGTAAATGTATTCTCTTTTCAGATACATTGCGTTTTTTATATTTTGAATAGAGAAATAGTAATTTGTGATCAGTTTAGTATTTAATAACAACAAAAAAGAAAGATGTTGCTTGTAAGTATCGGCTTCCATGGTGACGTTTGGTTTATGGTTGCACCATGTGAGAGAGGAGGATTGGAGAGTCCTGAGAAGGACTGTTGGTATTCTTTCTAGGATAGTCCTAAAAAGGACTGAGGTAAATGTAGTCCTGGAAAGGAATGCTGGTATTCTTTATTGAGCTTGTAGTTCTAATAAGAGCTACAGCGCCGGTATAGTTATTGTAAGGAGAGGGTGGGTGGTAGGAGGGGCTCGACGTTTCAAACAGGTTGACCCTCCGTCGTCAGGAGTGGGGACTCGCTGGCATGCGCAGGCTCATAAAAAGAAAGAATAGTACACAAGTAGGTCTCATTTTCTTTGATCTCAAATGGTTTCTTGTATTTCAAATATGTTTCACCTGGAAAATTAGAACAAATCACATGATTATCAACAAACAACTAAACAATCTTATTGTATTACATGCTTCCTTCAAACATTAACATGAAAAGAAGTGACTAAGAACCTCTGTGATAAATAATCACAGAGAACCAAATTCCCTTTTTCTTGATTTTATGAGCTCAGTATGATAAGATTATCGATAGACAGGAAGTTGAAAAAGTCAGTCAGTTCAACTTTCTAGGAGCACTGATTACACAGGAAGGTGGCTGTAAGGAAGAGGTGAGAAGACGTTTAGCCATGGCAAGATCAACAATGTTGAAGCTAAGCAAGATTTGGAGAGACAGGGGAATTACAAAAAATACAAAAAACACGCTTGGTCCGATCACTAGTCTACCCCATTGCGACATATGGGTGTGAAACCTTTTCGTTGACCAAGGCTGACTGCAGCAGGACCGACGCATTCGAACTGTGGTGTTGGCGGAAGAATGCTGAGGATACCCAGGACTGCCAGAAGGACTAATGAGAGCGTCCTTCAAGACATTGGAACCGGCCCCAGACTTCTGGACCAAATCAATCGACAGGCCCTCAGCTACTTGCAAGATGACAATGAGACTGTATAGAGAAGGTAATCCTTCACGGGAAGACTGAAAACCTGTTGGATCGACCGCATAAAATCCTTCGTTGGACAGCCGATATCATCCCTGTATACCGAGCCGCAGAGGATCGTCGCAGGTGGCGCATCATCACGAAAGTCACGACCTGTCGGCCATGACGGAACCGTACCAAGAGAGAGAGAGAGAGTGGGGTATCAAATGAAAAATCACAGAGTGAAAGTCAAGCATGTCACTTGACGACCATATATATGTAACATTCTTTGTAATGTTATGTTGAAAATATTTCCAAAATAACATATCAATTTCAATAATGCAGCATAAATAAATGAAATCAATATCATCACTTGCTAAATATTAACAATTTACACCTTGACACTCAATAGGTCACATGAACTCAAGTCTAAGACCACATGTGATATTATGTTGATCACATGACCTAGCACTCATGTAATATGATCTTGGTCACATGATTTAAGCAAAGTAAGGTAATCTGGGGGGTGTTTCACAAAGATCATTAGTTGATCTTAGCACTAAGATGGTCTTAAATATTATGGAAAGCCATTAGTGTCTTGAAACAGTTTTATAAAAGTTATGTTGAAATGCATAAAATGTTGATTCAAATCATATATATTTTCTAATTATCAAAGAGATTCATAATCTTCACATAAAATTCATGAAATCTCTTTGATAATTAGAAAATATATATGATTTGAATCAACATTTTATGCATTTCAACATAACTTTTACCAAAATGTTTCAAGACACTAATGGCTTTCCATAATATTTAAGACCATCTTAGTGCTAAGATCAACTTAGGATCTCTGTGAAACACCCCCCTGGAGTACTACGTCTAGTAACTTAGTTTGAATTGACCACACTCGCTTGCGTCTCTAGTTGTTCTTTCATGCCTGGTTGTTTTCCTCTTTTAATAACTGAAGTATGAAACCAGTATTGGTTTTTCAAATTTTCTCGCTGACCCTTTATGACCTGAGGCTCAAGGTGATCTCAAAACTAACTTCTGCCATTATTGTATAAAAAATCTCTTGCATTCTTGTTTACAATTATTGAATTTGTGTGTAATTTTTAATGTTTTTTACTCTGTAAATTCACTTGTAATTTTAGCCTTTTGGCTACAAATAGTTAAATTAAAAAAAACTTGAATTGAACTGAATTGAACCATAGAGCCTTGGGTCATATCATGGTTTTGAGATCACCTTGGGCCTATGATTTCAGTATGCCTCTCATAGCAGTCAATAGATGTATATTATGACCCCCTTCCCAAGACAATCCGTAATTTTGTTGAGCTTGAGATGAATACAACATGGAGCACTTTACACCATGACTACATCAAACGCTGGAGGACAAAGTTGATTTGAAAAATGAATTATAACGGAAATAAACAAAGTCTTATCTTGATATGTTATTCCTTCCTATAAGATAAAAGTTCCTTGAATTTACCTTCGAGAACAACAAATTTTAAGCTATCTTTTATGGGTTTTGACTTAGTCCCGTGCATAGTATTCAGAGCTGTAATGGCCTGGGTGGGGATTTTCCTGAAAATCTCCTTGTATAGGACACACCTCCTCTTTTCGTGGGTTCATCCGTCGCGAATAAAGCGTGTTGAGTACACCGGCAACTACGGTAATTAAATTGGTATTAAAATGCCTTACCTGACATGTTAGCTCCGGCCATGATGCCTGTGATTCCATTGAATATTACAGCAAAGACAGTCAGAAAGCTCTGCATTTCCCCCGTTGTGTAGTCCTTTGTGTAATTGGCTATTAAAAAGGAGATTGACAAAAAAAAAGGTGTTTTTTTTCTTCTTCTAAATAAAATTACACAACCATTTACAAGATGTTGGATATTTATTCAAAATCCAATAACGGTCAAATAACGGTACTATAACGGTGCCTTTAAGGCAAAAAGACATTGAAAATCAATTCTTTATACGGTTACAGTAGGTGGATACTGTCTGTTCACATTGCATCAGTGGTGCAGCATAAACCAACTGATAGGGGAGTGGGGGTGGGGGACCGTTCATTATTTGGGGGGGGGGGGGCATACCATTTGTATGTTTTATTTATTCTATAGTTTCAAACATATAGAAAAACTGACCAGATATATATCATATAAATAAAGAAGAGCAAAGGAAATAGCGTTTTCTTTGCTCTTCTTTATTTTAATTTATTTTCTTAGAATCCTCCCCATATTAGTTTTTTTGTAAGATTGTTGGGAGGGAGGGGGGTTGGGAAGCCAACCCATTACATTGGAACTGGCACCTCAAATAGCATAAAATATGGCATATATATAGTAAGAAGAACGTTTGAAATGTAATTATTAATTAACAATTACAAACTGTAACAAAAATTACTGTAACTGAACCTTTAAAGAGCATAAATATGGCATACATGTATATAGTAAGAAGAACTGCAAAATTATTATGAATTAAAGGGGTAGTTTAGTTTTGGTAGAGAGGGCGCTGCACATCACAATTTTTTTGTGAGATAATTTTGAAAAACCGAGTGTCGAATTTGAGAGAACATGCAATTTTAATGCCAGAATAAACTTTATTTGGTCAAAATCGGTCCAGAAACAGCTGAAATATCAATAAATATATTTGATCTTATAATTATTTGGGGCCCAAATAATTAGATGATTTTTGCAAAAAAATAAAAAAATCCTTACACTTTTTCAAAAAATTTCAAAAGCGTTTTTTAAATAGTTGTTGATGATCGATCTACTTGATCATTATTTAGAGGCACGGATTTTCCGTTTCAAAAAAAGGCCTTTTCCGTTCAAAAAATCAGGAAAAAAATCAGGAATTCCGTTTTTACCTGCCTGAAAAACGGAAATTCCGTTTTGCCATAGACTTTGTACATGTGAAAAACTGCAAATTCCGTTTACCATCAAACTCTATACAAAATTCAATGAGTATGGTAAAATCATGATTTTCACCCACAAATCATCCAAATTTGGGGGAATGTGTCATGCCTGATATCAGAAATGACTTACGACAGGCCAGAGAGTAGTTAGGCTATTCAATAATATAGGTATTTATTGTGAAAACTTACCGATTTTCTCTCGCTTCAACTTCAAGCTTTCATACGTATCACTATCAGCGTGTGGTGACGTCGTGTCGTAATCGAATTCCGTACCATTACCAAAGCCGTAGTATATACCCCGGAACGAACGCAGAAGTAATTGTTATACACGTGTGCGCTGATTATATCTCGAACATTTTCTAACTCCTCGAACCTGCATGATTGTGTACTGAAGCTTACATCATATCAGTACAACGACACGAATAAGTCTACACTAACACTTCACTTGTATACTTTCCGTGCAGCTTATCGGGTCTTTTTTCTTACGCGAGATATCCATCCGCCGGGAATTGGGGAATTCCCCAATTCCCGGCGGATGGATATCTCGCGTAAGAAATGAGACCCATAACCTGCACGCAAAGTAAACGAGTGATATGGCGGGCTGTACCGATAGAGGGCGGACTGGATGTCAACGTTTGAGAATCGTTTAATCCATGTGCAGTATTAATATTACGTACATGGGTGACATGGTACGGCGCAGCTAGCTCTGACTGATAGCAGCTAGCTGCGGGGCCGGGGCGCGCCGGGGTAGCTAGTCTACGACGTCGATCGTATGCCGTACTCGCCGCACCGCGCTAGATCGGCTGTCATAATAAACGCAGCGGATTTCTTGTCGTTGTAAGTTGCATTCGACATCGTCTTTCTTGTACTTTTTTGTCATTTGTTTTTTCCTGATAGTTTTCTACTACAAAATATGAATTTTTGAGGAAAAAGAGGTTTTCCGCGATTTTCCGTTTGAGAACTCATTTTCCGTTTCAAATGGTCAATTCCGCGATTTTCCGCGATCGCGGAAAATCCATGCCTCTAATTATTTCAATAGAACATCGCATGCATTATTTTGTAAGAAAAATGGTTGAAACCAATGCCTTTTTAGAAAGCGCCCTCTTGTGTTTTAATGGCTCTTTTTGAATGATAACAGGCTTTTTACTTAGTCGTTTGTAATTTTGTATACCTTTCGAGCATGGTGGAGTAATAACTATTAGTTTATAATGTTACTGTCCAGGTTTGGTTACTAAAGTTCAGCCTTACCAAAACTGTACTACCCCTTTAACAACTACTGTACAAATGCAAACTGTTGTAAAACTTACTGAAATTTAACTTTAAATAGCATAAACATGGCATAAAGAGTAAATAAAACGTTCTGTCAAATTATTATCATTAATTAACAACTACAATTGTGCAAACTCTAATGGAACTTACCACCGAGGTTGTCCTTCAGCGTCTCCATACTCAGGCCGGTGTAAATGAACGTCGTGTTGGCGGGCACATAGGGATTGGGCGGGACGGACACCTCTAACGGGTCCTGCACGAAGGCGTTGACGATCACGGTGACGATGGCGGCCATGACGGTGAGGAAGATGATGCCGGTGGTGCGGGCGAACATCTTGGCTCCGATGAGGCAGACGAGGAAGCAGAAGAGAAGGATGGAGGAGCTGTAGAGGAACGTCCACCACCGCTTATAGGCACCGCCCGTAGGGATGGCGTTGGGTGCCAATGATCCTACCAAGTGATAATAGAGGTCGAGACTTAGAAAGGGAGACGTATACATGTAAATAACAAGGCTAGAAATAAACTTTTGGCTTGTAAAATTAATTGCAGTTTATAACATATTTGTATTTTATATTTAATTATTTGATTTTTTTTGTTGTTGGGGGGGGGGGGGGGGGGGGCTCTTATCCTCCCCCCCCCCCTGATTCTTTTTCTTCTTCTTTGGTACTTGCGTTGCAGTGAACTATTTAACAGGGATACCAGTTGATTTCTCCAGATGAGCCTGAAAAGAGACCCAGCCATGTTGGAGCCTCATATGTTATGTACAATATGAAGCCTGATAAAGCCTGATATGGAAAGGTGTCAGGGCCTGAAAACTGGCATCCCTGCATTTAAGTTGCCTTCCGGAGCCGGAAGGCCTAAGATGATACAAGCATCAATTGTAACTATCATAATTGCTTTAACACGTCTGTAAAAAACAAAATAATAGCACTGATGTTGGTTGCATTCAGTGACAAAAATACATTGGGGGCTCAGGGGAATGTAGGCTCCCGAAATGGCACAAAGAGCCCCTGAAAATCATAAAGCAGCCCCCGTAAATTTGCATAAGTTCAATGCAAAACAGATTTTAGGAATGCCATTTTCATGCAGACGAGCTTGAAAAGGAGCCTCCGAAAAATGAGTTTCATTTTTTTCCCCCTGGTTTCATTCATACCGCCTACTCCAAAGTTGTCCTCCAGGATCTCGGTGAAGGCACTGCAGTTGAAGGCACAGGAAAATACATTGGCCAGGTAGAAGATGAAGCCGATACTGCCTCCCAACTCTGGCCCCAGGGCTCTGCTGATCATGTCTGAGAAAATGGCTGTGGTCAAGGAAACTTCATTTAATTTAAATCAGACCATCTTGCGAACACCTTGCGGCTTGCGCACGGTGCAAAATAATATTGGCTCAGTTTTTTGTTTGCAGTGCGCACGTACTAGTTAGCCCAGTTCAAAATGACAAACTTATTTTTGCATTATCTCACAAATAACTCATTTATTGAAGCACCCCTAAACCAAAACTGTACTAACCCCTGTAACGGAAAATAGCAATCATTAGGACAAGTACACTGCTGACTATATGTAAAATACTGGAGTTAGGAAAACTACCCAAATAGTACATTTGGTTCCGCAAGGTTGCCTGGCTGGAATGCTCCCCAGTGAGTGGAAAACGGGTACTTTGCGTGCTGGATTGATTGCAGAATGTATCCGATGACCGGGGTAATAATATAATTGTAAAGCGCTTAGAGATGATTATCAATCATGATCTATAGGTGCTATATCAATCGAGAATATTATTATTATTACTTGATTCGATTTTAAATTACAAAATAAGACAAAAGTTATCTGGCTATTTATATCTTATGGCAATGATAAGGTAAGAATTGTATTTTTAAAAGGATACAATAAGCACCTCCTCCTTCCACGGCCCCATTGGTGGAGATGGCACAGAGGGAGAGAACGGTGAGCATAACGATGAAATAACCCAGTGTGAACATGAGAATTGTCTCTAGCAATCCGGCTTGTCCGATGGCAAAACCTGTCGGCATTGAAAATAAGAAGAGATAACAACTTTATAATTTAGCATGGCATCAAGACAGGGAAAAAAATACTCTCAAAAATGAGATTCATCTTTATAATCCAACATTGTACAGAGAGAGAGAGAACGGTGAGCAGAACGATGAAATAACCCAGTGTAAACATTAGAACTGTCTCCAGCAATCCGGCTTGTCCGATGGTAAATCCTGTCAGCATTGGAAATAAGAAGAAATAACAACTTTAAAATTTAGCATGGCATCAAGACAGGAAGAAAAACTCATTGGTATGGTGAAATCCCGGCTTTGATTCGGGTGTATAGCTTTAAATATGTGCCTATATTGATATACCACACTCCTTTTTTCAAAGAAATCCTTAAGTTGGGCAAGAAAGGTAAATTTCATGCAACTTTTTTGCTTGTTTTCGCATCGGCGTTCCATGCTGCTAAAAAAGTTATTTATAGCGGAGCGGGAATGTGCGCACGTGCAACCCGGATCATGACAACACAAGCAGACCGCAACACGGAAGAACGTGCATGGTTTACATGCAGAGCCTATGACTTGCTAGTAAAACAAACTCGTTTTTGCTTGTAAATTGAGGCTTAACTGAAAATTCCTAAGAAATGAATTATAGCAGCTTGCAGCAACACATCTGAGTGTAGATCGTCCATGATATAAACTTTAACAAATGTTTGCAAATATTGAAAATAAATCGAAATAATATCTCTCTGTCAACGTGAGTATTGCACTCAGCCTGTACGTCTATGACCGAGCTATACTGCGATTGCCTGCATGTGACGTCACAAAGATGACGTCATTTTTCTTCGCCCGGACTCAATTTTTTTACGGGGATTACTAAAGTGAATTTAAAAGTTGATTTTTTTATTTTACTGGGTTTTCCGACGCGGAAAATATGTTTTTATTTTATGAAAATCTACCTTAGATACAGTAAAACACAATTTTTAGGTAGTTTTCTTGTCAGCCAACCTTTAAAATGGAATTCATCTAAAAATGGAAGTTTGTAATTGTTCCAACATTGCACAGACTACAAAAGGACAGAGCTGTGAGCAGAACAATGAGATAACCCAGTGTAAACATGAGAACTATCTCCAGCAATCCGGCTTGTCCAATGGCAAAACCTGGCAGAATTGAGAACAAAAAAAAAGAAGTACCTTTAATGGAATTTTATTTGTTTTGAGATTATACAGAGACATAGGACAGTGTTTACTTTATTATTATTATTAAATATAATTATTGTTATTAAATTAACATCATCATCGTCATCATTGTCGTCGTCGTCAACATCATCATCATCATCATCACTGGCGTAAATCTGTTCGGAAAACACAATGCATTGGAGGGGCGAGCATTGTTTGTGAACAATTGCTCGCCCCCCCAATGCATTGTGCTTTCCGAACAAATTTACGCCCATGATCATCATCATCATCACCATCATATGCCTAAGATTCAATGTCTTGGAAGCAATACAACCTACTTTACCTTTTCACAAATCATAGTTACGGAATTTGGCATTTGAAACAAATAATTGCATAAAACGTTGTTTCTCGAAAAACAACATACATGTGTCATTTTTTGCTATCAATAACCGTCATTTTGTCATTTAATGTACAGTGTTCTGGGCATTTCCCAGAACTGTTAACTTCGTTAAGAAATCTAGGCTGTCTCCCCCCCCCCCCCCCCTTGCCCATCTCCCCCTTAATAACAACAACCTTTTTAAAAACAACTTCTATTATGAAACATTTAGGGGGACATAAAAAAAAAGTGGAAACAAAATTGGGGGGACCCATGAGGTTGGTTGTGAGGTGTCTATTAAATACATCCATATTGAAATAACAGTACCTGCAAAATAAGCAGATGCACTCATGCACACAGGAAGCACACAACTTCCTACATCATTATCACCGCATGGAAGTTCATGCAAAAGTAAAAGTACACTGTCAATTTGTAAAATATCTACAACATGTGTTTCGTCGAGGCTTGACACTAGCACTTGCCCGCTTGGCCGGGGGAAGATAACATTTATTTTGGGCAAGTAAAATTTCATTAATGGTCTAGTTTGGTTGCCCGATTAGGAAACTGACTCTTCTGATCAATTGCGAGAGAAAAATGTAATTCCTTGTACTTGTAAATCTCATATAGGTAGAAACAAGCAAGAAATTTGCCAACCAAAATAATTGAACTAACTAGCGCAATATATTGTTCTTTTGTTGCACATTGGGTTTATTCGGGCAAGTAAAATTTGAAAATTCATGATTTTACTTGCCCATCTTGGCAAGTAGCAAAAAAGTTAGTGTGGAGACTTGAAATAATGGTTAAATAGTTTTTTAACTTCTAGGGCATGTTTATATAGTGACCACATGGCCGGTTTTAAATGTGACCCATTTCAACAAACTTGTGGCTTGAATATTGGCATCTCTTGCTTGTCATTAGTGCTGTAACCGATCATCGGTGCTGTAACCGATCATCGGATCGGCATGCCGATCACGATCCGATCATACATGATCGGACCGTTTTTGCCGATTTCCGATCATGCAGAAAAAATCGGAAGATCGGATCGGCAAAAAAAAAAAAAAAAAAAAAAAAAAAAAAAAAAAAAAAAAAAAATCTGTTTTTTTTTCTTTGGAAAATGATCCCAAAAAACATATTTTGGGAATATAAATGAATACCATAGCAACATATATCCATATTAATAAGCCCAAGGTAACTTTGTATGGGTATGCTTTCATTTAAAACTGATTACCTCTCCTTTTACAAAATTATTCGCGCCGATTTTGAGCTTAGTCCCATGTGTTTCTGAAAGGTTACGCCAAATTAATCACATGGGACTAAGCTCAAAATCGGCGTGAGTAATTTTGTAAAAGAAGAGGTAATCAGTTTGAAATGACTAGCATACCCGTACAAGATTACCTTGGGCTTATAATATGGATATATGTTGCTTTGGTATTCATTTATATTCCCAAATTGTGTTTTTTGGGGATCATTTTCCAAAGAAAAAAAAAACGATTTTTTTTTTTTTTTTTTTTTTTTTTTTTTTTTTTTTTTTTTTATTTTTTTTTTAATTTATAGCCGATCATCCGATCCCGATCATCGATCCGATTTCGAAGATCGATAAAATTTTGCCGATCCGATCAAACGATCCGATCATCAAGGTCAGTTACAGCACTACTTGTCATATTTATTATTTTAAAGTAAATCCTTGGCTTATCGAGAACCATATTTGTAAAGATTGCTAAAAAATGATGACGTATTCACTGCTTTATACTAAAAATAAATGAAATATCAGGCCAAACTTTAGTTGAAACCTGACATGGGATCCCAAAATGCACCCTTATATTTGATCTTGGTATCTAAACTTTTCAGTAAAAGACCCCATGTTGTGGGAACTAGTATGCTGTTCTGTTATTTAGGACCACCCCGCTCCCCGTTCTACGCCATGATCAGTGGGGAAGGGGGGGGGGGGGGGGGGGGTTGCTGATCATGGCATCGGTAATTAAATAAAACAGTGACAAGCATCGTAAGGGGAAAATCCTTTACAAAATAAAGACATTATACGTAGTGTGACCCCCCCCCCCCTCCCCCCCCCCCCCGATATTTCATGTGCCCAATCAGTCTGACCAGGTTAGATGCCACTGCCCATGATGAACAATGTACAGTATATATACATGTAGGACAATGGTTGCCATAACAGGCCTCTTATCAATCTGATCTTTTGTTGAATGACAAATAAGACCTTGATCTCCGGAATCAATGCTCGCCAGACTGATAAGAAATCAAATATACACAGAATGTTCTAATTAAGGTTAAACCCATTCAGGACTGGTCCCAAAAATACTTGCGCGGGTGTCTATGGAGAATTCATGTTATATACCAAAAGCGGTCAGTCCTGAGTGAGTTAATACTAGTTCAAAGTTCAGATTGTAGAATGACCTCGGACAGAATTGTGTTACTGACATCAAAGAGGGACAAGGAACCAATACCCAAAACAATTATTTGATATACACTGTATAAAAGTGATTGATGTTAACTAGTAATCTATTCCATCAGTAAACAAAGATATCCAACAAATTTGTTTTCCCCCAAATTGGTTGAATTATAAATATTGCAAACAACATTCCCCGGGTCTGTAGAAACAGACTAGTGCTATTGTTATTGGAAATTAAACCACCTCATAAGTTCCTAGACAATCTGTTATGTAGTCTTCTTCTGCAAACCCACAAGGTAGACATGCCATGGTTTGTAACTTTGTATTCATGAGTTTTCAAATTATTATAATATTTTTGCTGGAAGTTACTTGTTTTTTCTGAAAGGGCCTATAAACCTATTCTCTTCCATATTAGACAGTTGTGACCGCCTATATAGCAAAACCCGGCACTTGTCGGTAAAAATCAATATGTAGATTTTCACACGAATAGAAAGGCCTCATCACAAGCTTTCATTTGATGCATTGTTCTAACTACAGTAATTGGTCAATAATTGGCGAAGATATGATTGTTTCAATTTTACAATCATAGGTTCTTTTACACACATTGTGTGAACTTAAAATGCCAATTTCTTCAAAACATGAATTACCGACAAGTGCCGGGTTTTGCTATAGCGGGTCACAATTATTGTTGGGTCATGGTTCCCCTTAAATCAAATATACTGTATACTGATCAAGGTTTAATACTAGCATAGAATGACCTCAGACAAATTTGTAATTGTGTTTAAACTGACATCGGCGAGGGACATGGTCTAAAGTCTTAAGGTCATTTAGTCTGACGTTGGATTATAACTTTGAATGGTAAATTATATTTAATAAGATACAATGAATAGAACAAGGGTGAATATATTTCAACTACGTAAAAAGGAGACCTTTAAATTTATGCAAATACCTAATAATCTCCTCATTCATATTGACATAATTTATTACCTTATGGCCCAACTTGAAGATCATGAGTCATGGACTCATGATGATAAAGTAAACAATTACCAGAATATTGGTCTTCACGTTATAGTACACAATGTTCAATACAATAACATCATCTTTTGTTTGGGGCCAACAGATTTAGGTTTTAAGCCACTAGAATTTGAAAAATCTTATTTCTATTTGCCCGACATGACCACACTTGAGGTAAAAAGTTAATTTGTTAGTAAAGTTGCATTACAAGATGCTGGATTAAATCAGAAGAAAGACTTTATACAAAGGCAAAGCTCACTCAATTATACTGGAAGCCCATTTCTATTGTTTTTGCCTCTGTCTCATAAATGTTCAAATCAACATAAACTATGAGTTGCCAATTTTTTTTCAGAGTGGGTTTGGAGATTTTAACCTGTTGGCTGACATTGCGTGATATTTGTACACGATACGTGTGCAAGTACATGTACAGGTCTACGTATCCAGTGCCTCATTAATCACCAAACAAGATTTTTTGAATTGTTATAATTGCCAGCCAAAACAATGTCATGTTTATCTATAGATGTGTATTAAGTCTACGTCCAAGGAACACTTAGTTTTCCTGTAACTCGCAAAAGATATATTTTTTTAAAAGTGCCCTCTTAACAAGAACATTAATTACTATCCCTTAAATGCTGAACATGTTCAAAGTTCAAAGGTACAAAAAGTCAAGTAAAATTGTGCAGTATGACAGTACCTTATTTGCAGTATTTTCCCTAAAAATGAAACATTTTTTTACATTAGCTTATATTTGCTTTGTAATTAAGAAAGCCTTAAAAAAGAAAAAAAAGAAAACTTTCAGGAGCAACTAAAAAATGACGTCACGATCGGTTTCTTGGTTGGTATCCCTCCAAAATATTCCAAGTACATAACTACTCACACAATTCTCAACACAATTAAAACTATCTGCCATAATAACCATTTTGTTGCTATACCAATATTGCTCATGACTTGTCTCATTCACCACCTTCTTTCATGTATTATACAGGGTGGCCCCCAAAAAACCGGAACGAGGCACTTCGATTCCCAAAATAAAGTAACAAAATAATTTTGTCCGGCGGATTTTCCAATGAAAAATGATACCAAGATTCGCAAGAATAGTCATTTTGGTCATGTAGTTTTTGTTTTAGGGCGCTTTGAGTGACACCATGTCAGGTTCCCTTTTTTGTCAATTTTACCAAGTCAGTGTGTGATAAATCGCACTTACTGCCCGTCATAGCGTCGAACAACGAGCGCCATTGTTAGTGTGCATTCAGCTGTGTGCCGAGAGAATGGGCATAGTTGCTCGATGATATGACGGGCAGGAAGTGTGATTTATCAGGCAGTGACTTGGTAAAAAATGGCAAAAATGGGAACCCAACATGGTCTCACTTAAGACGTCCTACAACAAAAAACTACTCGACCAAAATGACTGTTCTTGGTATCGTTTTTCATTTGAAAGGACACCGTATCCAATGGACACAATCATTTTGTTACTATATTTTGGGAAGTGCCCTGTTCCGTTTTTATGGGCCACCCTGTAGGTATAAACATCAAATTTATGGGGTGGAATTCTCCTAGTGATCCATTAACTTTACAATTTCCCCCGAAAGTGATATTTGAGACTTCAATCCCAATATTATTGAAAGATTCTTGAGGATGAAATATGTGAGATTTTCACAGAAAAGGAATAATGTTAAACCTAGTTAAAAAAAGAGAGTAAATCGATGTCTGATTTTATCCTGATCGTTCGCGTGAAGTATCCAAATTGTGATACTAACTAACTACATGTACATGTAACTTGTAAGTATGGTGGATTTAGTCTCCAATTTCGGATACTCTTGACTACGGTCGAAAATGCGAAAGCGTCTACAAAAAAGTACAGATGCTATAGTATAAAATTAAATCTTCAATATCTCCATAATTAGGGAGACATTTGAAAAATCAAAACCAATTTCATTCTTTTTTTTACCGTAAGCCAAAGGCAAACAACAAGGTACAAGAGAACTCGAAGTTTGAAAACTCCACCAAGTGGCAAGTGATTTTAATTTGGTAGACTTTTCACGAATGGATCCCTGGCATGCCTGGCTTTTGTCTTTAACTTTTATGGCTATATTTTAGTCTAATAAAATCTTACCAACACGAAGGAAGAGAATTGCACTGAATATTGAGAGTACACATGGCATGAAGACGCCAAAAGTCGTTGACAAATTTCGAGTGGTGTCTGTGATGTTTGCTTGTGAAACACTTCTGTCCAGCTCATAGCGCAGCAGAGGCGTGTTCTCATCGCCAGACGTTGATCCGGCCGCCCCCGTCGGGGTAGAAACAGACCGCGGTCCGTTGGACCTTTCAGCGTTCACCACCGGCATTTTTCTAAGATTTGGTCTGTTGTTTTCCGTTGTAGATTCGCCTTCTAAATCACTAAAACATCCTAGTCTCTGTGTCATTATAACACCTCTTCTGGGATAATACCATAAATCATCAGATGATCGATTACTTTATGAAAATGAAATATTTTCTTGACTTTCCACAGCAGGCCGGTAGCCACTGGGTCGATTGTCAACAGTAAATAGTCACCTGACACTATATGTAATAATACATATGTATGACCACAAGATGGCGCTATTCCACTAAATCATCTCAGCACAGAATACATTTTCCCCATAATAAATTGTGGGCTAGAAGTAAAACTCGAGCCAATCCTAACACTAATTTTGTAAAATGTTTGTATTTGCCAGTACTGCTATTTGCTAACATTTTATTTATTTACAACATTTAACTTATTTATTAGTTTGTTGTATTAGTTGAGTGAGTTGAGTTGAGCCGAGCTATCGAATCTAGCAGATCCCATACCCAGAAATTTGAGACGATATTTGGTCCAGTTCGTCTGGACTGGAATGACAGGTTAGTTGAGTTTTGGTATAGAGAGTACAGTTTTCGGTATTTGATTTTGTTTGTGGAAATTAAATAAACTGAACTGAACTGAACTGAAGAACTGAACTGAACTGAAGAACTGAACTGAACTGAACTGGTCAAACTGTTCGAAAAGTGTCAGCATTTTTTTTAACGGCTGGATAGTTGAGTTTTGGTATAGAGGGTGTGGGAGAGGGCACTACACAAAATATTTGTTGGTGAGATAGTGAAAAACTGACTGTCAGATTTGAAATAGCATACAAGAAGATTAAGAAGAATAATCTCTGAAAGTTAGAGCATAATCGGGTAAGAAATAAGAAAACTACGGCTCTTTGAAGATGTCCATTTATTCCTATGGGGAACTCAAATTGGCAACGCACTCTCATAAGTGTGTGGACAACTCCCCACATGTTTTGTACACAAATGTTCCCATTTTTACAGTTTTCTTCATAGTCCCTTTTTTCCATTCCCCCAACTCATAATATGTTATGTATAAAAGCATTCTACAAAACATATATGTCAAACTCGAACGAAGGGTAAACATACATTTTGAGAAAATTTAACAAAACTGAAATTTTGTATACAAAATGTATGGGGAGTTGTCCACAACTTTGCCAGAGTGCGTTGCCAATTTGAGTCACTCAAAGAAATATATGGCTATTTTCAAAGAGCCATAGTTTTCTTATTTCTTGACCGATTGTGCTCAAATTTTCAGAGACTATTCATTATATTTAGTGTCTTAAAGTGCATACAACAATTTGTCTGGATTTCATTGTCCTTTAATTAACTATTATCACAGTTAGTGATTACAGTTAAGATAATAATTTGTCTGTTTATTTATTCATTTGTGAATTTATTTGTGTATTAACAAATTGATTGATTAATTAAAGGGATCTAGTAACTTTGTTGACAAGTGCAAAAAGTGATGAGTGGTACATAAAATGTATATTGGTGTGATCAGTAATCTGCGAACATTTCAAGTTAACTGGATGTTATTTGGCCGAGAAATGAGCGAAACTCAAAGTGATATTCACTTACTCATTGCACTTACTTTGCACACTTCTGAAAATGTCCCGTAGATTTCATATCCGAACACTTCAATCGTAAATATCTTTTGAACAAATGGAAACTTTTAAAACCGAAACCTGTCCCATGCTTTTATTGTTAATACGAATAAAGCAAGGTATGTGGGAACCGCTATAACTCCAATTAGATGTTGAGGATTTGGATAATAGTTACTAAGTCCCTAAGGGATCTAGTAACTGTGTTGGCAAGTGCAAAAAGTGATGAGTGATTAATAAAATGCGTATTGGAGTGATCTGATATGTCCAGAAAGTAATGTGTGAACATTTTACGTTAATTGGATTTTTTTTTTTGGCTGAGATATGGGCAAAAAAAGGCAAAGTGATATGCACTCACTCATTGTACTATTTTATATAGTTTGTACACGGCATGAAATTATCCCGTAAACAATTTCATATCTGAACACTTCAATCGAAATATCTTTTGAACGAAATGGAAATTTGAACAACTGAAACCTGTCCCGTGCTTTTTATTGTTAATATAAATATGAGAAGGTATGAGAGAACCACTACGCCCGGCGTGTACGCCCTTAGCAAAGAAAAACTTTGCAAATCTGTTAATATTGGTTGCCAAGCAAGTAAAAAAGAGACTTATCAAATTGTTGTGGCTCGGAACCCATTGCATTACGGTGGCCCTGGGCCAGCTGTAGGCTAGTGGCCAGTGGGCCAGCGATTATTTCAAGCCCGAGTTTAGAGGGTGTAGAACGGAAATTTTCCAAGCCTTGCTTATAGATTTTAACAAAAATCAACATGTTCCCATGACAATAAATTATTATTACAAGTCTGTGCTTTATCAATGAAATATAGGAGAGGATACACACACAAACATTATTAAATTGCTCTGAGACATCTTTGTTCGGAGAAAAAGAAAGAATTGTACTGTTGGTAAGCTTGGCAAGTTGGCAAGTATCAACCCATGCTCTAATTGTTTCTGCAATAGCGCCATCTTGCGGTTGGCCGCAACATGCAAGACGTGAACGGGTCTTTTTTTTTATTTGACAGGAGGGTGAAGTGATCCATTAACTTTGTAATATTCAATCAAAATCACTTGGAGCTTTCACATTTCTCTTGTACCTTGTTGTTTGGGTAATAGTAGCAAAAGCATGAAATGGGTTTTGATTTTCGAATATCTCCCCAATTATGGAGATATTTAAGATTGAATTTAAAAAACATCTATGGACGCTTTCGACCGTAGTCTGGTGTTTCCGAATTCTGATGCTCAATTGATTTGAATTGAATTGAACTTTATTTTCCACATCATCATCATTATTTACAAAAAGATAAAATACAAATAAAAGAAGTAACATTACATGTACATGAAAATGTAGGGGGGCTATAACAAAATCAAATTTGACTGATAGCATAGCCCCATGAGAATAATAACATAATGTAGAAAGAAAATGCAATCGTCCAAAGTATCCGAATTCGGATACTTCACTCGAACGATTGGGGAAAAAATCAGACATGATTTTGTTTTTTGTTTTCAGTACTAGGTAAACATTTTCCCTTTTCTATGAAAATCTCACATATCATTCTCAAAAATCTTACAATGCAATTGGTATAATTATGATTGAAGTTTAAAATATTACTTTTGGGGAAAAATATATAGTTAATGGATCACTTTAAGGCTATGATAAGGGTAATGGTAAAGCCTGCGTCACAAATGCAACGGACCCCGGCCGAATTTATAGATCGCCAAAGAGTCGCCGAATTTCAAATCCGCCAGGGAGTCGAGCGTATTTTTCCGCTTGAAATCTACCCCGTCACATATTGGACGGGGCTCGGCAGAACCCTATGTCTATGAACATCAGTGTTCAGAAATCCGGCGCTCATCATCAAACAAAAGGAGTATGAGCGGAAATCGCTGAATTTGGGAGCAGGTTTCGGTGCCCTGCGAACGTCGGCCGACCCCTAAAAAAACGCGGCGGAGCCCGCAGTGATCGAGCATACACCGGCCGTATTCCTGGCGAAAATGCCCTTTTGAGCTCGCAGAGAAGTCGGACGGGCTCCGTTTTTAAAATTTGTGACGGCCCCTTTAGGATTAGGTTTAGGATTTGGATAAATGTTCGGGTGTATTATACCGTACAGGATAAGGGGGATCGAGCATCGAGTTAGAGTGTCCGCCTCATGTACGGGAGGTCCCGGGTTTGAGCCTTGACCGGGTCATAATTATCAAAGACTTTAAAATGGTACATTCTGCCTTCTAGCCAGGCGCTCGGCATTTAAAGAATGGAGAAGGGAAAGTTTTAAGTTTGTTACTTTTAACGCTTTTCTGAAACATTATTTGTTTTCCCTCCACCCCCACATCTTCGCTACTGATTATGGAAGCGTGCAGTGAACGACAACTTGGATTATGAATTATTCATAATCCCGCATTATCGAGACTACAGAAGATCCAACTTTTGGGAGAGTGTGCTACATTGTTCGTCAGACAAAAATAATCAGATTTCGGGACAAATCGCGACGATTATCACGATCCTCACTATGTGTTTGTATTCATCAAAATAAAAAAATATATGTAACCCGGTAGTATACTGCCTTGAACACCTGGAGAGAGCAGACACAGAGAGATACAGGGCTTAGAGCTTGCAATCACAACAGTCTTTATTAACAACTCATTATCAATCAAACATGTCATAACAAGTGCATTATATTTAGAAAACAAGAATATACCCAAATGTGTGCGTTACACTAATACCTGTAGGTTATTTGCAATAAGTGTTTCCTAAAACGAAACCATTTCCTTTACCAAATAATCACATTATGCAAGTACTATCATTTGTCTCGTCACTCTTGTATTAATATCGAACAAGAATACGAATCACAAGGACCAGTGTTAACACATATGATTACTAAACTTTCTATGATCATTATTTGTTTGTATAATCGTTACCGTTATATTTACTATCGTTATTATTATAATTATTATTAAGCAAATCATGTTCATTTAATGTATCATACGTATAAATCAATTAAGATCATTATTACTTAAGTACTAACTCAAGTCAAAGCATAATCTAATATACTATGAAAGATTAACTGATATCACGCATTATGTCCTATAAATCATGTTGTTCGTTCAAACCTTGCATACTTACAGTAATGCATTAATAACAAAATGAGTGGCCTACATAATGACTATGAATCAACATTTATCGATCTATTCATATATCAAAGCATAACAAAATATTAAATGGAACACGCTAAAGTAATCTAACAGCATCACTTTATGCTACGTTAGTATAAACGTTTACACTTCATTACGTATCATGGCTCTTATACAAAAGTTCAAGCATAATCACAACACAGCTAAATGTCTTATATTACAGCGAATATTATATCCAATCCAATAAAGAAAGAAATAGAAAACTAATGGAAGACGGTAGTAAAAGCAAAGAAGAGGGAAAAGAAGAAGTAGAAGAAGAAGAAGAAGAAGAAGAAGTAATCATCAAGAAATTATACTACAAGTAAGATTAAGTGAACGAGTAATATAACTGTACTAGCTGTACCCGCGGAAACCCGCGGGTTTTTGTGAGAGAGAGGCGATGATGACATAACGATACTTTAAATCTTTACTATTTACAGAGTCATAATTTAAATAGTATAAGACAAAATAAACACGGGCGACTCAATCCCGCCCCACAACCCGTCGTTGGACAGGGCCCCGACGCATTAGGGTCCCGTCCAACGATATCCGGCCAATGTATAACAAAATCATAAAATGGTTTAGTACCCATGCAAAGTTTTATTCAGTTATCCCCCATATTTTATAGAGGTCCATAATTTGTTCCGCTTCTTGTATTAAATTAGATACAGTACACTATGTTCGTGTACTTGCTAATTATACAGTAGCTTCACCGCTGACCCCCCCCCCCCCCCCACCCCCCGCGGACTCCAATTGCCTGCATGACACATAACCGCTCTTCGCGTCTTCTCTTCGCGGATGGCATAATACAATCATATTACCGCAAGATGTCGAGATTGTATAAAACTCCCCTGCTCCACCATTGTCCACCCCGCTTTATTCACTTCAATGCACTTTGCACGCCCGCTCAGCTGTGTACAAAGCATGTGGGCTCATGGACTTAATACATCTTACCACAAGCTGGCGCAATTATAGTATCGTGTACGGTAGGGCGAATAGATAGTGACCAGAGACGATGGTCAGCAGGTCAGTGAGCTATGCAAATAAACTACGGTTCGGTGGGGTAATTTGATGACTGCGCGACGTGTATACACGGCTGTACAGCCATTGCGCGTTGTATAACCGCAGCTAAATTGAAGTTGTCGCATTTTGTCGTCCATGCACTTACAAACACGATGCCAATCGGCAATAGCGATCAGTACCATACCATCCGCGTAATATAAATATTGATATTTATCAAAACCTGGGTAGTTTCGCAACGTGTTATATCTAAAATGGTTTCTCGATATATTATTTGTTTTATCTACTCCAATTTCTATTCTTACAAATACTTTTACGGCGATAAATCGTTAGTCAATGCTCGGCGTCTTAAACGGGCAATTGGCATTGCTGACTTTCCCTTTTCTTCGATCTGGACGACGATCACGGGGCGGGAGCGACTCGGAATGCCCTTATTGTCCTCCGCAAAACGTATATCCTTCGATCGCGACGGTCGGGGAGTCGCCGAATCCTCGGGGTGAGGATATCTCGAGTGGGAACCATTTTGGGGGGGTTGAAGCTTACCGTATTAATATAATAGACAACTTCAATCTACCTGACTTGTACTCCACGCAACATACACATCACACGCAAAGGCTATACAAAAAATGTATTCCTAAATCTAAACTTGTGTACAAAACAAATGGAGTTTTCTTACCTGGAGATAGCAGACACAGAGAGATACAGGGCTTAGAGCTTGCAATCAGAAAAGTGAGGATGCAAACCCCTTGCACTGTTCATCTCTGTGCTGGAGGGATATTATTCTCTGACTCGTG